>JAPMOB010216651.1:0-23618 GCA_029875015.1 Lepomis gibbosus | reverse complement strand
GTGTGTGTGTGTGTGTGTGTGTGTGTGTGTGTGTGTGTGTGTGTGTGTGTGTGTGTGTGTGTGTCAGCTAAGATGTACTGAAAACCACTTATGTGACCAGATGTCCTTGCTCAAGGCTAAATGGAGGCCCGTCTGAGATGAACATACCGATTGTGTCTTTCTCAAGAGATTTTTTTCCCCAGTCTGCAGAACTTATTTTCTCACACACTTAGTGTCTTAACACCAAACAAATCTGACAACCATTTCCTTGTCATTTTGAAGTTTGCATCTACCCTCCTTCAAGACGTGAGATACGCTGGAACGAGACAGATCTGTAGACTAATAGTGCATGACAGCTAAAACTCTCACTCACTGGAGTCTTAAAAGGGGGATCTATCAAACTCGTTTCCCTATGCAAACAAGCTGGCCATCCAGTGCCAATGTCAAGCATCGTGCACAACCCTGGACTAAACCATCAGGATCTGGCAGAAGACTGGATTTGCAAACCCTATCTGCTATGAAATATATTTATATACTACAGATTTGCTTTGTCAAATATGTGTTGTATGAGCCAAATAGTTGCTGCCTGAATTACATTTACTGGCAACATTTTAATTCCACAGCACAAAAAGTGTGACGTTCCTGTACGGCAGTGATAATGTACATAGGACATGAAGAGCAGTATCATGGTCACATACTGAAGAAGTCAAGCATTCTGTGTCATGCTTCAAGTCTCGTTCACTGTTTCCATATTCAATCAAGACCACGATCTTTCCCTAGCTTTAAAGCTTCTCTCATTAAAAGGGTGGCTCTATATGGGTCCACTACATCAGTCCAGACAGAAATATCTCAGCAGCTATTGAATGGATTACCACGAAATTTTGTGGACATTCAACGTCCCCTTAGAATGAATCCTGATGACTGGTGATCCCCTGAATATCAATCATTTTTCCCGCACACTGCTACTGTGCACATATCAGATGCTGACGTTAGAATGCTAGCCAAGTAGCATTTCTAGTGTTTTTTAGCTCATTATATTAGTTTTATGGCCTGCAACTTTAATGTTTTGCTTTACTTTTGCCACGCTCATCAACCTCGTTTCCAGTTTTAGCAGGCAGCCAACATACAGTGTAAACCCACGGCATACAAACAAAGTTAGCGATTAGCTGTAAGATATTGGAACATTTAGCTGCTAAAGAGCCACATATTTCCCTCAGGAGTTGGCAGCAAAACAACAGTGAATACTGGACTTACATTCCCCTGGTAGCCAGAAACACAACTCCACACGCTAATGTTACTGGATGTGTAACGAGGAAACTGTATACAACAATGTAACAACTCTATAATGTCACCATTGTGTTTTGTGTGGCTTGTTGCGCTTCCCTTAAGTGGCCAAAAAATATTGATGAATGAAGGTTCAAACAAGTGCTTAAGTTGCCTAAACATAATCATAAAAGTATTAATCATGATGTAGTTGTAGCGGCAGATATTGAAGGAAAAAAAATGCTTTGAATGTTTCCTCGTTGTCGATAACAAAAAGACATAATCTGGATGACATTAAGTTTCCTATAAAAAGTTGCATGATATAAACTTTTTAAAATTTTTTGGAGGCATGGTTGTTATCGGAAATTCTGTGAACTATAGGTTGATGGTGGGAGCCCACTTTAACACCAATACTTGGAGTCTTTTTCCTCCCTGGGATCTAATGAGTGTTAGATTCTGTACAAGCATGCACAAACTCAGGCAATGTTTGAGTTTATTTGAAATGAACATGACAGGGGTTAGGAAAACACACACTCCTGGTTTGTAGGGCCGCCCGTGATTGAAAGAACCAACTCCAATGGGATATTGCAATCTCTGAAACTACACATGTGAGGCTAAAATCCGATGTGTCTGAGTGTGTATGCGTGTGTCAATGTGACAAAGGGCAAGGGTGAGACTAAAACAAGGAACCAGGCCGGTGATTCATTAACCTCCGAGGCGAGTCTCATTTCAAAGAGCACGTCACAACCAGGGAAGAGGAGAGGAAGTGAACTCAGGGGCAAGTCGGGTCTTCAAAAGCACATAATCAACAGTAATAACACCAACCTGATATTATAATTGAGCTTTCCTATAACGTGGTGCCAGCTTCCAGTGTTTGGGTGGAAACTGTGAAAAGCAACTGACTTTTACCATGCTACACTAGGCCAAAACCTAGACTTATGTTTCGTGCACTGCTGCCTTTGATTAATAAGATTCCGTCCAGTGTTTAGATAAGGACACCCCTTTCTCAGGACTGGCTCCTGTCTGGATGAAACCTAAGAGGAAAAGATATTTTTGCTAATCCACCTTCAAGGGGATTTATGTGAGCTTTCACTTAACACATTTTGGAGGAGGAAACATTGTGGCCTTTTTTTCATTTTCCTCTGCTCCTCTTTCATAAGCTTTTGCCATATCTGTCCATGCCCCCCCCCCCAACGCATTGACCCCAGTTAGATTTAGATTTTTTCCGCTCACCATGAAGAACCCATGAGATTATAATGCACTTATTTTGATATTTGCTCATTACAGACCAAAAAGCCCACGGCTACTCTTCAGGATGTCAGGACTCATAAAGGTAAAAGTCATAAAGGCCATGACAGAGTCTTGGCTCACCTCAGGCAACAAGACACCGTCCGGCGTAAAAGAGGAACAAAACACTGATGGTTGCAATTTTCACTTTAGGCGTTCACACAGAGGATACCTGCAATGCAACGGCTCATGACTAAGCTCTCTGGGAAACTAAATAAAACTGAAACAGCACTTTCATCACATTCTCTGATTCCTGATGGATTGTTTAGTTATCTTAATGTTTTTCCTAAGACTGCCTTTGAAGATGTACCTTCACCCCCAAGTCCTCTGCCAGATTTCTCTCAACTTAATTTACATGTACTGATATCTGTCTCCCAAGTGCAGTCAGTCCTGCGAGCATGAGGAGAAGAATGGCAAGGAGCTGAACCTGTCTCCATTGCTACCACTTGTAATCCATCTTTGATAAATGAAATATTTTCCTGGCACTGTCATCACATCCCTTTGCACTCCCGCTCTGTTACTCACATATTTTAATGTCTTGTAATGATGTGTGGCACCTTCTGAATGGTGCATGAGCACATCTTTAAGACAGCCTTCTAAAGTCCTCATGAAACAGCACATTACTTGTTCAATGATCGGTGGTGTCAGAGAGGAGGATGCTGTCCAAGCCACATGTCATCTTGGACAGCAGCTCCCACCCCTCTCCATGACGTGCTGGTCAAACACAGGAGTACTTTCAGAGAGAGACTCGTCCCTCTAAAATGCACCACAGAGCGCCACAGGAAGTCATTCCTGCCTGTGGCCATCAAACTCTTTAACTCCTTCCTCAAAGTGTCTGGACTCTAGGACACTTTAACTCACTCATTAAATGCTCCTTGTAGTGCAATATCTGCTGTTGTAATACTTACGTGCATTAGTCTCCGTTTCATTTCTTGGGTTACTCAGTTATGTATTTTTAACCCATTCCACCTCAACCGTACCAGCACTCATTATTATTACAATATTTATTAATTCCTGCTATTTATTATTACACTTCTGTTAATACTGTAAATATCCACATTTATTAATACTTAGATTTTTATACTTTCTTAATTTCTGTACTTAACAACTTCTACTATTATTTTTATTCCTTTTATGCCTTGATGTGCAAGAGAGTATCTGTAACAAACAATTTCCCCTCAGGGATCAATATCAATTCTGATTCTCTAAATCTCTGGTATCTCTGGTTGAAACTTAATACTGATGCAGAACATGATGTACGTCATAGTCTAAACCAAATGGAAGAGAGTCAGGTTCCACTGATGGGAAGGAGAGGAGTGCTGTCAAAAATCTTTCATGGGATCATCATCTGCACACCACTAATGAGGCTAAATGGCAGTTTGAAGTGTACCTTTCTAAAAAAAACAAAAAACTTTTATACGAATTCCCAAGTCAATGTTTTTCACTTTCGCATTGTCTCACATTGTAAAGGGGATGACACAAGCCAAACAGCAGACTTCATAATGTTATTTATTTGTTGTTATTGCCATTATTACTATGACCATGAAATATGCTCCAAACTGCAGCATGTCTGAAAAACGATACCACTCACTCTGAATCTGCATCCTGGCCACGATAGAATGAAGGAAGGGGAAGACAAAACATACTTTTCACAACATTTTTATCAGGATAATATAGTTGCATGACCATATGTTGATGTGTTTGGTGCATCACAACCACATACAGACGTCAGAAAGATAATGTGGTAAAGATCAAAGGCCATGGCCCTTGCAAACATCTTATCAACCTCAGAAATAGAGGATACGAGCGCTGATGGCGTCAATATCCTCAATAAACACAGGACCTTGACCACTTAGCACTTGGCTTGCAACAAGACCATTTCGTCACTCCACTCCAGACACTGTATGACAGGCAGCGCAGCAGTGTTTGAACAACAGACACAGACGAGAACACATTTGCGTGTGAGGGGTTTACTTGTGCTTGTGAAAAGCCATGGCAGTGGAATCGACCATGCCATCTGAACACTGCAACCTCCCGTCTGTCCAGCGCAGGTACAGACATGGTGAAGAATCCCCAACGTATCAAAGTGTGAGGAAGAGGAGCTCCAAAGACTGGTACCCTCCAGACATGGCCTATGTGAGGAGCAGGCTGCACATACGGAGGAAGATAATGGACAAAAAAACTCAATGGACTGATCACAATGAAGCTCAACACCTGCCAGGAACTTGGAGCCTACTTACATCACTTGGAGAACATTTTTGCCTCGACAGTCTTCAAGTTAGCAAATGTGAAGAAAGAGGTAAGAGCTTGTTTCCAGATAGCTTAAGTGTATAGTTAAACTATAAAAAAAAAATGGTGAAAATGTTGATTTAATTCTTAGCTACTTGGATTGTTTTTTTATATTATTTAAAATGTGTATCCCACTGGTGCTGTTAAATGCCATGTAGCCTATACGGTATGTACGCATTAATAATACTTAATTAAAAAGCCATTATACTGGGGGGGGGGGAATTTAATATTGTGCATTTGCCAAAAAAAGTAATTTTTTTTTCAAAATTCTTATTTTGTAAAGTTAATAAAATGTCCGTCAAAGCAGAACAACTATTCTCAGTGCCGCCTTGCTGAAAGGCTCTTGAAGACGCAAACTAATCATGCTTCAGACGTAAGCAAGGGTGTCTGAGTGACGTATGTTGTAAACGGTTTACACACTAAGTATCATAACTCATGACAGGACTTTAGCCTGCATACTGCAACATCAAATCAACACTAGCAGAATCACACTTAACAGTTGGTTGCATTAGTTCAGACTGTTTGTTTTCCTCTTTTATCTTCTTTTAGGTGGTCTGTTTATCATCTGACAGGAAGGAGTCAGTGAGACATCTGCACCTCACAGACTTAATTGCTACTGTCTGTCATTAATTCAAAATATAAAAGCCTTTGTGACTGAGGTCATACCACATCGATGAAAATGTAAATGTAAAATCAAAAATTTGCATGAATTATGAAGTGGACTATTTAAGGCTTTGCCCTGCGATGGACTGGAGTCCTGTTCAGGGTGTACCCCGCCTTTCGCTTGATGTCAGCTGGGATTGGCATCAGCTCCCCCTTGACCCTGTACACAGGATAAGCGGTTGACGATGGATGGATGGACTCTTTAAGGCCTTGTAAATGTGTATTACAGGTTTTGCTACTCCATATTTAATAAATATACTTTATATACTAAGTATTAATAAATCCTGTGAATATTAATGTGACCTTTCTCACTGACATTCATTTGTGCAGGAAAGCATGAGGACTTAACAATTTTTTTTTTGAAGGAGTAATTTTGGAAAATTTTGGAAAACACACATAAAGAGTTAAATTAGATGATGGATACCAATCTCATGTAGTGCGTTAAGAGTGAAGCTGTAGCCAGGAGACAGTGAGCCTAGCTTAAAGTAGAATAAAAACTGGAAACACGGAAAACAGCTAGCCTGTCGTAAAGACGACCATCTGTGATTTCTGGTCTTTATGCTAAGCTAACCACCTCCTGACTTGCACAGACATGGGAGTCTTATCAATCTTCTCATCTAACTCTCAACAAGAGAGTAAACCAGTGTATTTTCTCACATGTTTAACTATTCCTTTAATCATGTTTTATATTCTGAATTGAATAGATCAGTGAAAAAGAGTTCAGCAGATAAAAGTAGATGGTCAAAATAGACGGCTACAAAAACAGCCTCCCTGTTATTATATGCGAGTGATGTTTTTAGGGATTGAGTCCACTAACTGTGTCCCATTGTTTTTCTATATAAGGCAATAGGATATCTCATCTAAAGAGGTCATCATCGATCATTTTACACCATAGTTGTCACCAGCCATTTTTCTTCAACGATCCGCTGGCTTTTTTTAAGAGTCCCATTCTGACCGCAGAATATCAGCCTGCAATACAAATAGAGACCAAATACTGTAATGCTCACACCGGCTGTGCCCTCACAATAAATCACGCGTCTTCACTCCCAAGCTGACCACAAGCTGACTGCAACTTGAGCGCTTGACCGGTCCGAGTGAGCAACATAAGTAAGTAGCATATTTCCTGCTAAGCAGACAGGTTAGTCCACCTGCTGACCATGTGTGGGGCCACAAGGGCTCATCGTGGCGTTTCTACGTTAGCGGGCAGCTTATTATGTGGTGGGACACCCCAATGCCGACTTCTCCTGGCTTACAATACAAACAGATGGAAATCCAGTGCTGAAGGCTTTTTGTATCCCATTAGCCAGCAGCGAGACATCTCAATGCAAAAACAGCTTCACCACTATCATTAATCTCTACACCAGACACAGTGCGGTTTCCCCGCTCAGGTAACGACTGCTATTATATTTAATGTGGAGGTTTTTAATGAGGCCCTCAAAAAGAGCTCTGACAGCTCAAAGAACAGCACAGACCGCTGTGGCAATGGCAGTACCGGAACATACTGTGAGACCGCAAAATCAAAAAAATGTTTTTTTCTTAATACAATACATACTGTATACCACAACCACCAGGCTTATGAGTTACACCACTGAAATGCTTGATTGGAGAATGAACTAGATCACTGTAGACTAGGAACACCACAGCGAAGGTGTTGATTTGATACGAACAATAAGCAGACTACAAAGATATTATTTGGTCCCTGTTGAGTTGGTGAAAGAAAACACACGAGCGAAGCAGCTGTGCAAAAAATGTCATAGTGATTTAGTGGTTATAGGCCTTCTTAGGAAGCTGAAAAGTAGCATTTCTCTCCATGTAAATCAAAAAATATGTGGCAATATGAAGAATACCTTTAGACTGACTTGTATATGAACTAGACAGACAGAAGTAGCCAGACAAGAAAAGACTAATGAATTGCCCATTCAAAATAGCTGCAGTGTATTACTTTCCGTCTGGTGATTCTTTAAAGCTGTACTACTCAATAATTTTATAAAAATAATGGATCAAATGACTATATTTAATGTGAAAGGTATCGCTTGTAGTGCAGAGCACACATATTTACCCTCAGCTCTACAGTCCAAGTTAGATATAGTGAAACATATAACATCTAAATAACCATATATTTTCCTCATAAGTTGTTTGAAAAGAGCAAAAATAGTGAATATTGAACTTACATTCATCTGGTCACCAGAAACACATTCCAAAGGGACGTTGCTTGATGTCTGCTGGGCGCATCAAAAGGCAACTGTTTGCTAAGGCATCAGCAATATAAAGATCATGAGGCAATAATATATCAGATGTGTGTGTGTGTGTGTGTGTGTGTGTGTGTGTGTGTGTGTGTGTATATCGATCAGCTTTTTGTGCAGCCAAGATACAGAGATTTCAATGAGAAGGGTCTGAGGACAGACTGACTGACCCTTTGGGACATAAAGTGCACACAATAACAGCAGCAGGAAAACACTGCCAGACCCACATGAGTTCCCACGGTGAGGCTAGTGAGGACAGAATGACGGAGCAGCAGAGGGAAGACCAGATCAGGCCACATCGCATGTCATTTCCTGAAACATGACAGTCCTGCCTTCAGCAAGCTACTGTACTATGCACAAAAGGAATGTCTCTCTCAATGTCATTGCAGGAGTTAGTGAAGTGCTGCGGCTGAGAAGGCGCATGCACGTAATGTTTGAGGCAGAAGGCTAGAAACATTTTTAAGGTCAACACATTGGTGTAGCTGAAGAACACACAGTAGCTCTTTGTGATTACATAAAAAAACTGAAAAGCACCAATGTGGATTTGGGTCCTGAATCATCAAATTCTTTTCATTATTCCCCTGTGGTCCAGCATCACTGGGCCAAAATCTCCATCCAATGAGTGAAAGAAAAAGAAGCAGCTGAGAAGCCTCAGCTGGACTGACATAATAGCTGTGCTTAAAGACATCCACCCTCTTTGCCTCTTCCATCACACCCACTTACAGACAAAAAAGCCACTTGTTTCTCTGACTACTGCCTCTGCTCATGATGGATGGCCTTGGCCCTTTGTTATAGCTGATTCCAGGAAGGTTATGTAAGAGTTTGAAACCCAAGCAAGCGAGGGTGGACAATCATGACCAAATCACAGTTTCACAGGGTGAGACAGTTAGTTTCCCCAAATCATCCATCTTCTCCTCAGCCTACTGACCATAGACTCAAAAGCAGATCGATCAAATCTATGGGTCTCCTTCCTAGAGGAGCTTCCAAATGTTATCAGTTACAATGAGGGGGTCTCAAGAAACCATCTTTGCTTGTACATGTTTTGGAGATCAAGAGAAATACTCTATAACTTATCTGAGGAAATGTGTGAAAAATAAATGCCACTGATTAACTCAATTGATATAAGGAACTCTTGGGTCTTATCTATTTACTCAGGGAAAGCCTTACCTGTCAAAGCTATTGTGAACATGACATTCAACAAAAGGAGAAGACAGGAGATTTGTGTTGTGAATTCCTCACGTAAAAGGAACACGGCGGTTTGTAGACGGCGATTACGGCAACGACGTACGCTAGTTGCGGAGGTTACGTTTCGTTTCATTACAGCGGTTGCTTGGAAACAGAGACGATGTAAGTCTATATTTACACAGCGGTTGTTATGGTGTATTAATCTGCCTAAGTTTACTTTCATCAAGGGACACCATCAAGTCAAAATTTTCATTCATCCAGTGAAATATAATATATATATAGCTCTCAGCTCAAGGGAAAGTAAGTTGCCCGGCCAAGGCCCCCTGTTATTTTGAGCCGGGCTGTATCCAAATTGAGGCACAGCATCAGTCTGGTTGATATATATCTGTCTGTCTCAAATACTGTATATTTGGTGCAAATAAGTCTATAACCAAGTGTGAAACACCTGCATTCAGTCTAATAAACAGCCCCCCCATCACACACACACACAAACACACACACACACACATTATCTAATCCCTGAGAACTGTCCCTGCTGCATAGTGAGAGAGAGGGAACGCTGCATACTATCACATTAACACAACACTGGCAGCAGTCCAAGCATCAGACACGGACAGAGTGGAGTCTGCAGCAGCTGTGTGACAGCTCTCCCTCACAGCTTTTCATTAGTCTGATCGATTGATTGGCCCATCTGTAGACTCTCCTGTGGCGTTAAGTAACCATGACCACTGGCTTCTATCAGTAATTAAGCTTCGTGTGATGGCGAGTGTGTGAACACAAGACCGCCCGCCCTGACAAAGGCAGCTACAAAGATGGATGGTGTAGTGGTGTGTTCAAGAGAGCCATAACAAAGCATTAGATTTCAATTCAGCGTTTCAGTCAGAACCATATACTGCACACACATACAAACATCTGTCCTCCTTCATCATATCAATTCGCAGAAGGATTAAAATTGACAGCTGGGTGGCACAATTACAACACAATGTTCCACACGTAGCGGGCCAACGAGTTCACTGTTCAGTACATGTGTGCTGATGCACAACTGATTCAAAACACCAGGGTAGTTTCACACATAAAGGTGACTGTCACTGGATGATTGATGAGAACGGTTTATATAGGGCTTTGTACCAGAGCCCCAGAACTTTTCTTTCCATCCAGGTTTAATCATTTCATTCACTATTTTCCATTAAATTAAAGAGTGATTTTGATATGGCACAATTTACTATTTATACTTTTTATGATGTTAATAAGGGTATGTATAATTGGACTTTTTAGTATAAGAACAAACATCTCATTAAGAATAAGTAGGAGTACAAGTCTGAGATCGCTTGATCAGCTCATTTGATGAGTAAAAAGTTCATATTGACCTGGGAGCTCAAATTTACCATTTTTCTAGATAAACAGAAATAGTTTCATTTGAGATAACATTTCTGATGTACGTCATTCTTGCTCTCATATGTTTTTAAGACCACAATGAGAAAATTCTATAATCTGCATATTGTATATAATGCATAAATTATCAACAACAAAAAAACATAAATTAAAAAGTCATTCAGAAATTTGGATTCTATTGCCAATATGTGAAATACTTTGTCTAATGTTTCTTCTGAATATGGACCTGTGGTGGAGCAGTAGATTTCGGTGAGTTTGGCTGTTTTTGGTGCTTTTTTTGGCAGTCAAAAATCAAGTAGCACTCCCAAATCTGCAATTTTTTCAATTTTATCCATTTATTCAATATACCGTCCCATTTTAAGCCTCTGCAGAATTGACTGTGGCAATGTCCCAAATATGGATCCCCCCATTAAAATGCTTGCAAAGCCGTTCATGCCAGACCTCCCAGAAGACCAATCCAGTAAACGCTGTTTTCTTTGAAATAGACAAAGAACAAACCTGGCAAGCCGTTGGCCTGAATCATGACCACACAGATTCAACCTTGGTGGTGTTCAGCAAGGTACTGCAAAGGAATCAACTAGTGAGACCGGGAGAGCAATCTGTGAAGACCCCATTCTCATACCACAGCAAGGGCCAACAAATTTGTTCTGCAGAGTTCCCTAAACTGTTCCCTAAACCGACTTCAACATCCCCTGGTACCCTCCAAAACGCATCTGTGGTTACGCAGAATCTCTGTTGCATACTGCTCCCAAATTATGCCCCTCATTTGCGGAGTTGCCTTACCATCGAACAATCTTAATTTCCATATTCTGAGGCATTCTCCGGCCCTGATCTCATCTCACTGGCAGCGAAGCAAATAATGAAATGCTGCCCTGCCATGCTGCCTGTAGCGTGGCATCTTTAACTATCCAGCCCTTGCGCTCCATAATCCACACACCATTCTTCAGTTGTGTTTTGCATCACCAGAAGCCAGCTGCACACTAGGCACAAAGTGGAAAGAATTTTGGATGTTTACCAGAAACCTGAGTTTTCTGCCCATTACTTAGATCCAAACTTACTTTCAGTGAGTGCAGGATAGCGGTCACATCCTTAAACTCGCTGTAGCCATGTGTATATCCTATTAACTGATTAAAATGAATGTTGCAGATTTAGCTCTGAAGCATGTTTATAAATTATAGAAGCCAAATCATCAAATTATAGCCAAAAGGGATTTTGTTTGATGATCAAGTTTTTAAAAAAGTTAACATAACAGTACTGTGTAGTCTTAGAATGATACATGACCACTGTGTTAAGGCTAGTAAACCTATAATTAAGCATTTGCTTCCCTCATTTTTGTTAAACACACTGATGATTCATCTTGGATATGGACATGTTTTTGTAAACATAAAGTACAACCAACAGCACGAGGGCATCTGCAGTTAGAAGTGCCTTGTGTATGTGTCATATTGTAACAAACCCCCAAAAAATCTGATCCAAAACAAAGACAAGGGGCCAGATGTATAAATAATGTGATGTGGCGTGTAACGTTAGCACAAAATTATACTTGCTCAGGCATTGTTGGAGAACCTTGCCGATGTAACGCAATCAGTGAAATTTCTTTTCATTGACCAGATCAGAGTCTAAAATGTGCTAGCCACTGTAGAAACATGCCGACGTCCCTGTAAGTGGACCCGTGGTGTTGGTAGATAAAAAATGGTTCATTCTAAGGTGATAGAAAACATAATGGTTCATGTATGGTCTGTATATGCAACTGAAAACATAATTATGTATATTTTATTGCAATTGTGACAATAGATCCTCCTAAATATTACACACCGAACCTTTAAATCTTATGAAAATAATATATACGACTATTTCGTCATTTTTGCAAGCAGAGTTTTGGTTCTGAATTTGACAGAGTGATACTGACAGAGTTTAATGCCGCAGATGTCAGCTGAAGGGAGACGGGCAGAGATAAATGCAAATCTACATAATCCCACTTATAGTTTTTGACAGATGCCTGTGTGCATCTGTCAAAAACCCAGAACAGGACTTTATCAACTCTCCTTATCATTGGCTTTAATTAAATAGGAGGAATTTAAAACTTTTTGAGAAAATCATAGTCTCTGACATTGTGCATTTCTATTCTGAACAAAATGTCTTAAAAGATTTCAGCCAGTTTGAGTTTGTCTCTGGGGTAACTCCTATGTTGACCATAAGGAGAAAATGACAACAAAATCTAAGATTTATTAAAATTCTGTATATTTTTACACTGATCAAAAGACCAATTTTATAAAATTGATATTTAATTTGTAATGAGTCTTAGATATCCATCACAAAACAATTTCACTATCATCAATATTAATGCAGTGCCACGTTTTTGTGAACAGTCAGGTTCAGATTGCCCTACAGTACCAGAGCAAACGCTCACAATAACATGATTCACTTTTTAAAAGGGGCCAAGTCTCCGTCTGGCAGTCACTCCCAGACATTCCCACTTGACTCGACATTCTCCTGAAGCCAAACAAACCACAACATCATCATCGCCATGACAGACAAGCCGGGGAAACCCAGTGATTTGTCTAGGGTCCTCTAAATATGACAATCACCCCAGGGAACTATATCTGAGACACACACAAAAGATCAGAGGCAATGATGTATTCCCCAGCGATCTAAGATGACACAGTCAACATAAAGTGACAGCTTAATGTCTTGTCCATTGTCTTGTCAATATGCAGAGATCCCGGAGGCTGCAATTAACCCATAAGATTGACAGACAACAACCCCAAAAGAGCCACTACAAACTAAAGGAGCAGAAAAAGACACACAGAAAACAAGAGTCTTGAGCCTCGGTAGTTGACGCCAAGTATGGAGGATGATTGCGACAATGATAGCACGTCAAGCAAAATTATTCAAACATCCCTGTCATACTTCTGTAATTGCCAGCGAGAGGCAGTGGTTTGATGAATGACGTCCCCAACATCTGGGATGATGCCAAAGTGGCGTTTTACGGGGATATGGGTGGGGGGGTGCTGGGTGAGGGGCTGAGTTGGTACATTTCGTCCTCCACATTCCCTTTGTATTAAAGAAACAGATCGGAGGCGCCATTTGAACTCTTAAACACGCCACGGGAGATTTATCTGACACCATGTGCGAGTACACTGCAGGATAGGGGTCCCCATTTGTCTAACTTTGTGTCCTTTATGTGTCTGTGTGTGTGTGTAATGGTCAGTATTAATAATGTATTGTTTACTCTCTGTGTCTATAGTAATATTCCTAAAGGGATTTCCAGGTTTGTTCTTATGTTTGTGTTCCATTCTTCCAATTTTGTTATGCTTTCCTAATATTTTCTGCATGCATCTACAAGTGTGCGTAAATTCCAGGAACCTCTGTTTGTTTATTGTATTCGTAGCATGGCAGGTTGTTCCCATATAGGCCCATCAGCAGTGAGAGACAGCATTTAATATGTTTGTTTTTGTATTAGGGCTCCCTGTGGGCCCAGCCGACAAGCGCCCTGTTATCTCAGGAAAATCATTTAGCTCCAAAGCAACAGCAGAGCCAAAAGTAGCTTCTCCTGCAGTCTACCACGGTCAGTTTAAATATATAGTGAGGTTACAGCGGTTCATCGGAAATGGAAAGATCCAGTTGCCAGGGTGTTGCTCAACTGATCTCACCCAAAACTATTGAAGAAATTCCTTCCCAAACAAACCATTGTCAGTTAAGATAACACTTAACTTGTTCCAACAGTGGTGCAGTCAGAGTGACAGTTACCAAATATGTGGGGAGAATCCTTCAATTAGGTGTTGTATGTACTCAGCTTAGTCTGTGTGTGTCTGACTACTTTTAAGTGTTGGACCTTGAATCTAGCATGCAGCTGAAGTTCACCGCAACATGATTTTTAAACAAAAAATGTGTTGTCTTCCGGTACAGGACACATGGAAGACACAGACTATTTAATAAACTTCGTGCGTCTTTGTGTGTGTGGAACTAGATACTTGCAGTAATATTCTCTACTCCACACTTGAGGAGAAAAAGAGGCCGAGTTAGACTGAGGATCAAGGTTGCAGCCATTAAAATGTCAGCTCATGTCTGCGGCATGAGCAGCCCCTCCGCTTGTCAAGCAACGTGATAGTCCGTAGTTTTCTTCTACTGCCTTTGTACTCCTAGAACAAGGCAGGGAGCAGGCTTTTGTCAGCAGACACTGGTAAACAGATCCAATGAGCGTCAGCTACACATAGCGAGACACAACTGATCTTCCATTTAATGACCATTTGAGAGGAGTTCCAGCTTTCAGGCTTGTAAATTCAGCTTGTGAGCCATTTAGAGTGGAAATCTGTGCAATGTCAGAGGCTGTATTACCTCGAAACATATTCGAGAATAAGGGAAAGTTAAACAAGTTTGAAAGTTCAATTTATAACACTTCTTAATTTTGTCGTTTTGGCTAGTGTTTCATTCGGTTTGTAACATTGTACTTATAGTAACTGCTGAGTTCAGACAGGTTGTAAACAAGCCAACAATAGCCAAATTATTTAAGGCTGCTCTAAATCAGTTTTTTTTTAAATTGACAACACAACACAACTGACTGTGTGTGGTGTAAAAGGACTAGCTCGTAGTGATGAACACACCGATGATTTTCAACTTTATTCGGAGATAAAACCAAACAACTGCTGCAACAGTGTTGGTCGAGGTTCAAGCACAAAGTCAGTCTGCAAACTGTGATGGATGACATCAAACTGTTTGGGTAATTCCTCTGCTCACTAAACGCTTTCTCTTCAAACCATGTTTGACTAACCTCGAGGTTCATTTGAAAGTGGCCGATTATGTCTGATCGCCTGACTTCTTGTGTTTCCTGGTGTATTGGAATTTCGCTGTGTTCCCAGATCAGAGAAATTAACTCGAGTAAACGTAACACATCCACAAAAACTAAGATCCAAGTTGTAATAAAGTGGACTTATCCTTTAAGGAGTAGCATGACCTGAAGCACCACAGGTCACTGGAGGTAACATTACTGGCTGGGTGCTTATGTTCACATGGGCCGGACCCTCCTGACAAAAACATTTTTTCTTGCACGCTGTCTATGTCGACTGGCTGACGATCTAGTGGCTCTCATCCCCCTCGTGTTGATTTTGGTGGTTCTCCTTCAAACAAACTGGATACCTACTGTCACGCCAGCGTTTTGAGATGAAAAATGAGCAAAAGGCAGAGAAATTAAGCTGACAAGCAGGGGAATGTTCACACGAGGGAAATATAGAAGAAAGAGGAGCCACAGTGGTGCGTTTGTCAGCCTTGTTCAGCCTGGCAGCGCAGCTCACATGTACTGGTGAAGGTGGCTGAATATGTGCTACTGAAATGAAACAAAACTCAAGGCAAGGCAAATAATTGGATTTGGCTCAGCCTGAACGTCAGTGTGTGCTCAGCAATGCAGCCGTGTTTGCACAGCTGGAGCGTGTGCCCAGGGTCATCTCAGCAGGGAGCAGGGTTTGGCACTGCCGGGCACAGCTACAGAACAAGCCTGCTGAAGAATCACTGGACGCCTCCCTCTTCTTGTCCTTCCCTTTTCAGAAAAAAGCCAGTCAAAAAAAAAAAAAAAAAAAACAACACAGATCTGTCTACTGACAAAACACAATTTCAGCTATTGGAAGACATTCTTATTTTTTTCCCATCCCAACTCTGGGGCAGACTAACCTGGCTCTTGTGCTGTTCTGGCATCCTAATTGTATGTAAAAAGATATTTTTTAATTAATATCACAGCGTGTTCATTCGTTCAAAAGTTTAACTCATTCTGCACCATTTAACACTATGATTGGACATAGCATAGGCATGCAACTGACTGACATGAAGACTGGGTATCACTAAACTCATGTGCAAACACTACACTATGTTGCCATCAAATGAATTAACAAAATTACTGATGCATTTCTTTTGAACTGTTGTGTGAGGGTATTACAGTATTGATGCATCCCCCCAAAAAGCGAGGAATAGCTCCACTGTCAACAGCACAAATCTGACATGCTAGCTCGCATGTACATTTCACCTTATGAGATGAGAGATCTGTCTCTTCAAACACTGGCTATGGTTTTAAGTTTGTGTATAAATGTAATTATTTCAGAGGGAAGAGCAAACCTCTGTTGGCATGAAACCTAAGAGCATCCAAGTGGTTGGAAGCTGTCTCTCGGCTGCAGTAAAAATCTAAACAAGCCGAGGAACCGAACCAAGGTTTATTGTCAGGAGGAACAGGTATGACATGAGTGTGCGGTGCATCTGCACACACTGTGCTCTCTCTGCATACTGTAGTATTATAGCGTTTTGGAGAGATATATCATGCTCAACTTACAGTGCTAACATACACAAAGATGGGAGGACATTACATAAATCATTTAGTTTAGCCTCTGATACCTCCACGCAGTCTGAAGTCCCAAGCAAAATGTCAAGTTAATATAGTACAGTATGAATGAGCATCAGGGAGAGGTAGCTACCAGACCCTAAAAACTAAAAATCAGAGGGTCCATTGAGTTTTGGAGCGTACGCAATGGCAGAACAGATAACAATACCTCTAAAATGAACAGAATAGTATTACACTCCAACATAGCGACTCATCTACTTATGGAAATATAACACCATGCTTCTTATCAAAGACATTCAGTCCGCCTAATTACCTGAAAAGCTTTGTTACAGACAACCTCAGAGTTAAAGACATAGTACTTTAAATACTGGAGACATTTGAGACGCTAAAACCTAATGGTGGCAACTCCAGTGTGATAGAGATTCTCCGGCCATGAAAAGGTTTCTTTTTTTTCTTACATTAAGAAAGTGACTTTCAAAAGGCGCACACCCCTCTTAGAAATTCCTGACAGAATTGACTTGCTCTGGCATCTTGAGTTTCAATCTGATAGCTCCAAAATTGCTTCTGCAACCAAAACCTTCAAAATGTGGTCCAAGCAGCCCTTCCAATGTTGTTGGCATGTGTAACGGAGATGGCTTCGCATTCTGCGGGTTTCGCATTGGCTACAGATATCCAAGTGACACAGAGATCCTGAGGGCATATCTGAAGTCAGGTGAAAGCAATGAAAGCTTGAAGTACAGCTTTATAGCAATCTGGTGCCGCTACCAAACACCCCTGTGTGCTTTTGGAACAAGGGCACGACCTCTACAAAAACCTTCATTGCCACAAATCAGTACACAAGCCAGCTGTTTTGGGGGAGTTTGTTTTCTTTATTTTACCTTGAATATGACCTGGACTTTTTCCCGAAGTGAAAAGACAATGAAATATCTCAATAACGCCAAAAAAAAAAAAACCACGATATCCAAATAACTTGCAATTGGCACAGTAAATTCTGATATTGATACAGGTGGCCTCCCAAGCTGAACAATGGCAGTTCCAATAACAGATCCCTTTGGAAACTGAACAGCCTGCCCTTGGCCGGGCTCTCTGTTTCTGTTTCCAAGGATTAGAAAACCAACTGGACCCCAGAGATTACCCTGGTGCCCGTAAATGTGATGCCTCTAGCAGGTGGACAGGTAGTGAGCACTCTGTTAATCTTTAAGAGTTTGGTGGGCAGGAAGAAGGGAATTATGGGTCACTGAAAGGACAGAGAAGTGAAGACATGTGCTGGGCCGGTCTTGTGTGTCGTGAGTGACGGCAGCGTTACCAGCTAGTGATGATGGAGGGGGAATGTGTTTCATTGCCTTTCTTATTTTGGCCTGTTTGCTTTATTCATTTCTGAGACTATTACAATCACATCTGCTATTAATTACAATTTTCACGAACAAATAAACTAAATAAAACTGTTAAAGACGAGTGAATGTGAAAAAATGTAAACGTACATTCTACACTCCTCATCAGTAAAACAGTATCCTCTGCCACGCCATCTCTTGTGTAGGTGCTTGTCGTTTGCTTGTGGCAAACGTTAGCAGTTCTTCAAAGAAAAGAAGTTTAAACATTTTTAAGGACAAATTGCATCTATGTCCCATTAAACATTAAACAAGAAGCAAGTTCAGTTAGCTGCCTTTCGTGTTATTAGGCTATTAACAAGGATAGCCTATTACTCTTCTGAAACCTCCATTTATCTTCAAGTTTAACAGGACTCAACTAGATGAAAAGAACTAAAAATTCCTCAGGTTTATTAAAACTAGTTTCAAAACTAACAATAATAAAATTACTTAAATTCAACTAAAACTATGAATTTCTAAAGACTATCAACATCACATGTCAAAATGCTATCTAGCTAGCTTTCATAATACCTTTGTTCTCTATTAAATAAGCCTAATAAGTACTACCTAAATGTATAAAAGGCCTCTTTAGCATCAGTGCTTGGTTATAAGTGGACACACAATTTGCCTCTGCGGAAACACAACTACAACATCAACGCATGACTTGAGCTTTATGTACATTTTTAAAATGATTTTGCAGGGTATTTGGCTGTCAAACTCTCTCTACTCTTTCTATCAACGACAGTGATCTTAATAGACCATTTATGGTGTGAAAACTCATTTAAAATTCATATTCAGTGGTCACATTCTCTTGGATCAAGAGCTCAATAAATTTAACAGTAATAAAATGTTTTCCATCTGATAAAAAAAGGGTAATAAACTGTGGAGTGAGTTTGGCCCACAAGCGGTGATATTTTCTGCTTTCTGAATTTTTTAACTATTATTACTCTGGGAAACCTGTTATTATTTCAGGACGGCATTATACCATGTGTGCTGCTGGTTTATACACAGCCACTTCACTGAATTCAGCTTTTAACATTGTGCTTGAACTGTTTTTGTTTCACTTTAGTTGTTTCTATTGCATTTTTGTTGCCTGAACCTTGATACCAGAGTTACATTGAGAGGAACGGAAAGACAATTACTGAGCAGCTGACCAAGTGTTACTGATGAAGTAAGAGAGGATGGAAGCACTAAGGGACGTGCACACAGCAGCATTATGACAACAGCTGGGTGTGCCTGATATTAATGAGACGCAAGTGGTGGATCTGCCCTGATTCACTTGCGTCATACAGATAACTGGGGCATGTGAGGTCCAGGAACCCAGCTGGCTTTTTATGCACAGTAAAAGTCCTTGATTTTCACAGCTGGATCTAACAATCTGTCCGATACAACCTTTGACATGTCAGACACTGATTGGCGGTCAGAATGTCGTACCTACATGGGAGTCCTGCTATCCTGTCCATGTGTGTATGTGATTAGTGAGTGCACTGTTAAATCTGGGCACCAATTGGCCAAGCCTCTGCAACAACCTGGATTAGTACAGCGGAAAGAAAAGCAATCCATCCATTGCTCTGGATCATCACATAAACGCGGGGAAATTTCCTTCCAAATTTATCTCAACAGTTGGAAACTTTGTCAATAATTAGCTCAACACACGTAGGGGCTCCAATCAGATAACACTGTAAAATTAAGTTGTAAAGTTTGTTGAAGTGTGCAAAAATATTTGCACAAACACACCCTTGAAAGATTGAAGGCCAGTTGTAAAATAAGCATGAATTCTCCTCACCATATTTGGATGACAAAAACAAACTTGACATGATTGTGCCTACCTCTGGGCAAACTACTACCATATTTCTATTTCTCTGTCTGTCTTTCTCACTGCAGTGGAGGAAATCATCTTGCCCTCAGTGGCCCTGATCCACACCTTCTCTCTGCAATGCACTGCAGAGGAAGAGGCAACATAGAGGGTGGGGTCCCTGGAGGGCGTGCACGCACACCCATGGCCTATGCATGTGCATGTATTGGTCATTTGTATCTCTCTTTCTCGCTTACTCTCCCTCTGATTTTGATCTGCGAGGAGCAGGAAGCCTGGAAGCTGAAGTAGGTTACAGCCAGGAAAAGGGAGCGGCTGTGGATGAACCCCCAGACCTGGGAGCAGGGCTCAGCAGGAGCTAAATGAGTCAGACAGTGGGCATGCAAGGCCACACTGTGGAGCTAAGCCTAGACTGCTGTGAGTGCACAAAGACTAACACAAGGAAATGAAGCAGGGATTCATGATGTAAATATATCTCTTTACGCTGCTCGCTGGGATTTCTTAATAAGCACAAACAAAGAGAGACATAAATCAAATATGTCAAATAGATAAAGATGAAAAAAAGAAAAGATAGACATATAAGCTCACACTTGCATGTTTACTTTTAGAGTGAACCAAACGATAGTGGCGTGTTGGAGCAAGAATCACCTACGGTCGCATTACAGACACACATGGATGCACAGATTAATTTTTTTTTTTTTTTAAGTTTTAAGCGAGACAGTTTTGGCACACATTGTTGAACATGAACCTACATCCTCCGCTGCACCTCAAGGCCGTGTGTCTGCCTGACACACCTGCACACAGCAGCAGATCCAGTTACTCAACAGCTGGTGCTGCATGCATATAATAACTTCATACTTCTGCTATAGATGCAGTGATTCATTTACTTTTTAAGTCACTGAAATACTACTAAGAATAGCTCTACCCTGTAACACTTGGGTAGCTGTCTCTCAGTATCACAGTGGTCTGTAAACCTAAATGTTTTGTTAGCATTACTCAGTTCCACATCTGTTGTATAAATTAGCGGTCTGCAAGCTCAGTCTGCTTTTAAGGAAAATATTCCCCTGGAAAAATATTTGTTGTCAGCATAGATTAAGCCACTGCAATTACAACCGCATATTGTATATTAACACTGGGCGAGTAAGCATCATTCAATATGAGGTGAGAGACTGGCATTTTGTTAGCTTTGGGCAAATGCAATAAATTCCAAACCTGTTACGCAAAAAGGCTCGTTGCCAGTTACATTTAGGCGGAACTATAATGTGCTCAGACAAAATGTTGCGCTGATTGATCGACCAACTGTCATGAATTTGGCTTCTGATTAACATGTTGTGCGCTATGGGAAAATAAACTAGCCAGTTTTTTACAAATTTATTCCAGTTATCCAGTTTGTTTAATACAAGTTTTATGTCACTTCTTCAGGATACATGGGCCTATTTGCCTTCCCCCCTCTGCAGTCTGCAGAGCCTTTGTGGCAGTGGAAGTAAAACACTAAGGGAGTCAAACGTAAAAGTAATCTAGGCCAAATGAATCACATGTCTGTCTAGACTTAAACCGTCACTGAGGAGAAATACAGAAGTAAATACAACATAAAATCACTTCCATTTGACCATTATCAAAGTGAATAGATAGGCAGGAAATGTGAGGGACGCAGATTAATGAGCCATAACTGATGTTCATCTGAGTATTAGTCTCTTTTTGTCTCCTTTAACAAAGTGTGTGTGAAGATTGTGGATCAGATAAAATCAGGACATTAGTCATCACATTCTAAATGTTTAATCACTGCGTAAGGATGTATACTAAACATTTGTTTCTCTCTTCACCACATTTGTTGTGCAATTCTGCTTTAATAAATTTTTATTAAGATTGCATCTTTGACAATGGTGGTATCTGTAAGGATGACGATATTGCTTTCAGACATAAGACATTACTCTGCAATGCAAATCTATCTTATATTGCTTTTCTTTCCCTTTGATAATAAAAGTGAATTCATGATTTTACTAAAACGCAACCAATTAGTTACATTACTTGTGTAATCCAAGACAGTTTTACTGAAGGTGCCATTGAAGACAAATACACAAGCCGCTAACCTTCGTTTTGCTGGTATTTATTTAGACTATCTACAGCCAGCTTAACATTAGTCCCATTGACTGCATATAGCTCTCCAGGTCTCCAAACAAATGTAGGGATACAAATGGCTAATGTTAAGAAGACAGCTATGAACGTGTAAATAGGACAACTTTGGGGTTGCCGTGAGGCATATTTCTTTTTTTTTTGGTAGAGGCTAACCACCTCCCCACTCCTCCAGCTCCAGTGCTAAGCTAGCACACACCAGAACAGCCTGTCTACTGAACAAAGAGACCAAACTGATCCATCAAACCCCAGTAAGACTGCAAACCCTAAGCTAACCCTCCTAATATGTAAACTAACTGCCTTATTTAAAAAGAGAGTATTATCTGCAATGTACTGTAATGTACATGTTATCCAGACTGTATCCCTTACTCTAATCATCACTAATACCATTACTTTGAGACTGAGTTACTGAGTGTGTCCCTCCCACCTCCTGTCAAACTAATTCCATCTTTAAGTCTTCTGCATTCTTTCTCTCTGATTACAATCTGTCTTTGTCTCCATCATTCTGTTCTTGACACCCCGCCCCTCCCCAAAAATAAAAATAAAAATAAAATAAAAATTCTCAAGGGCCACGCATATTTGGCTCAGACTTTGTTCCCTGTGATCATGTAATGATTTGCCCATAACGATTACTCTCTCATGCGATGATAGAGCGGTTTATACCGGGCACATTCCTGCTGCGCCCTCTTGCCACTCAAAGTCTAATCCTTTTTCTCTCAAGTTTAAATATATTCCAACAATGATTTCTAAATGGTAAATAATATAACTGTAATCGTTTGCAATCAGCAGGCACTTAACAGTTTTGTGGTATGAAAGATGTACACTTTTAAATTTCTGTCAGAGATACATACATACAGAGATACAGATGTTCGTGTCAGTCATCCACCCAGCAGCAGAGGAGGATGTCCAAACCATCCTTCCAACTCTGCACAGAAACTTGCTAAGGATCTTTGGTGGCATTCAGATCCCTCTCCAAAGCGGACGCAAAACCAGCAGAGCTCTTGGAGCTTGAACGGAGTACTGCGTCCCTGGTGCCAGAGGTGGTGGACATTGCTCTGAAGTTCCTCCTGGAGGAACCAGAGCTGAAAGACAAGTGCAAACTTGCCAGTACCAAGATTGGCAAACTGCTGACTGACACAGTAGCTCCTTGCCTTTCTCACTTTGTATCTGTGTCTGCAATTGTTGTGCATAGCGTGTGCAATAGACCTGCCCGATCCATTGTGGAAGCCATCTCTGAGAGGTTCGATGAGCGCTCCAAGTCCTTCCATCAGATGGACTATGACGACAGTTATTTCTCAGCCAGATATAGTGCCGTCTTTGCTGTCCAGGATATGGTCAACAAAATATACCTTCGGCTCTGTACCTCAGAGGGGCAGGAAGAGGCACTTTTTCCGAAGAGAGAGGCTTCTCCACAAATCCTGGAGAAAACGGAAGCCTCCCCAGGAGTCCCTGGGGATGAAGAGTTGGCCATGACACAATCTCATTTGACTGAGGTGTCATCGTCAGTCACTCTGCAGACCAATGTGTCTGTCAGCGTGATGGATGAGATTCAAGTACTGCAGCAGGAAGAAGAAAGGCAGAAATCCCTTGTCCAGCACTGTGATCTGAAGAAAAAGAAGGGAGTGCGTTCCTTCTTCCGTGGTGTCTGGAAGATCATGACATCCTGCTTTAGTGGATCCACT
>JAPMOB010216649.1:0-10219 GCA_029875015.1 Lepomis gibbosus | reverse complement strand
TCAGTCAGTGTCTGAAAGGCAAGATGGTCCACCTGTATGGAGACTCCACCATCAGGCAGTGGTTTGAGTACTTCAGAGCAACACTACCAGGTAACTGATCCACAGGGATTTCTGATAACAGTTTGATTTTGTTCACACTGCAGCTTCATCTGTTCCCTCTGTAATACTTTTAGATCTTAAGGAGTTTAACCTGCACAGCCTGCAGCACGTTGGACCTTACATGGCCTTGGACTATGCAAACAACATCTTGGTGACGTATCGCTCCCATAGTCTTCCTCTCAGGGCGCCGCTCATTCAAACTGCTGAGCTGCGTTACATTGCCAATGAACTAGATGGCTTAACCGGAGGCAGCGACACTGTAGTAGCTCTCAGCATCTGGGCTCATTTCACCCCTTTCCCCATCGAGGTCTACATCAGGCGGCTGCAGAGCATCCGCAAGGCAGTGGTGCGGCTACTGGACAGGGCTCCAGATACACTGGTCGTCATCCGAACCGGGACCCCCAGAGAAATGTCTTATACTGGGGCGCTAGGCTGCAGTGACTGGTATTCAGTAAACGGTGACAAGGTGCTCAGGGCTATGTTCAAAGGTCTGAATGTTCGTCTAGTGGATGCCTGGGAAATGTGCCTGGCCCACCACCTGCCGCACAACATCCACCCACTTCCTCCCATTATTAAAAATATGATTAATGTTCTTTTGTCCTACATATGCCCTCAAAAGGCCGGTTAGATGTGTGTTTGTTCACTAACCAGAACAGAATCCAATGAAGTCAGACAAGACAAGGACAAGAAGTTCACCAAGGTAAACAAAAACATCAAACTATATATATATATATATATATATATATATATATTTAAAAAAAATTAAAAGTTAAAAAAAGAAAGTTATGTTGAGTATGAAAACTCTTGTTCAGTACATTTTCACTTCATAATTGCAACCGCATGTGTTGTATTCATTGTTGTAAAACTTGTTCTGTATATAGTTTGTTATCGTGATCAAAACCATTGATCTGAAGCTCAATGCTGTGGATTTCACAGGCATTTTTTACAGTGTGTCTTTCATTAGCAATTTCTTCCTCCTCCTCCTCCTCCTCCTCCTCCTCCTCCTCCTCATCATCATCATCATCATCATCATCAATGACAACTGGCACTACAGTTCTCTGTACTTCCTGCAAAAAGAACACAGCATTAATTTATGCTGTGTTTTTTTGCTGCTTTCGCCCTACGGTTTCTCACACAAGAAAAAACACTTAAATACACTCATAATAAATGCTCCTAGTGGCAGAAAATCCTTTGATACTTTGACTATTACTATTCACAACAATACTATTCATAACTATTCACAACAGAATGTATATGTTTATATATAAACTGACTTACAACTTTTCTGATTGCAGTATAGGGCTGCTGTTATGCTGAGGCTCAAATGGCTGAAATAAAATCAAAGTCACCATTTACCTTTAAACAGACTGCATTGCTGTAAGTTAACAATTGTTTTACTTACATGTCATCAAACATACAACATAACTTCCCGCCAACCAGTGTGTCAGCAAGATCAAAATCAGTGTCAGACTCATCACTCTCCAATACCGCTTGTTCTGGATCTGCAAACACAAATGCATACAATGATATGTGCATGTGTACATAATAATAAACCAAGAATAGAAAGTCATAAGTATTGGGGAAATTGGCAAGTATGCCTGGTGCCTAGTGGGTCCTCCCAACTGTCTTATCTTTCACGAAGTCTTTTTTTGAGCAGAGAAAAATTGTGATCCTCTGATATCCTTTCCCAACTTCTGCTTTATATTCCTTCAGCACAAAAGGTCGGTTTGTTCAGGCACATTAATTATTTGAGATTCATCTGGGTACATGAAGATGAAGGGTCTGTGGTCTACAAGATCATTATTTAAGTCCTTATTCTTCTTCTCAGCAAGTTGATGAAGAGTTGGCATTTGCGTTCTGGGTGTTCTATAAGCAGTAGAAGTGTTTGTCGACGTGATGGTTTTAAAACACCCTTCTGTAATGCCATCAATCCAATATTTATTTGCAATAGAAAACATGGAAAACTCATTTTCATCTGTTTGTATTGCATTGTGCCTGCCGGCTATTCTTAGTTTAACTCTCTGAGTTTCAGTTATTTGGTCAGTTCAGTATCTGTTATCTAGTCTGTTATGTTTTGTGTTTCAGTCCTGTCTGTTGTCCTGTGTCCAGTCTGCTTGTGTTAATCTGTTTCGGCCCCTGTTTGTTTTGTTGCTAACACCTTGTGTTTAGACTCCCTGTTGCTTTTCTGGTAGTTTAGACTTAGTTTATGGGTTGCTTGTGTAACTTGCTACCTTAGTGTGCTTCCTCTACCTGATGTTACTGTTTATCTGGTTATAATCTGTCAGCTGGTCTTGATACACCCATTTTACCGAGGATGCATGGCTTGGTAACTTGTGTGAACTTGACGGCACAGATATCCCAGCATTCATTTCGGCATTCAAGCTAGGGGCAGAAAGAATTTGAGAGAAAGGCCAACAACAGAAAGTTTTTTATTATTTTCGTATGTTATTTCATCACTAAATCCACTTCTGAGAAGTTTTGAGGTGAGAAACCAACTGTGTAGGTGTCGAATATTAGCAGTTTTATTAAAAAGGATGGAAAATTTTCTCAAACGTTTTCGGAGTTGTGACTCTCCGCAACTGTCAACGGGGGGAGCTAGCAAACCAACCCGCGGCAATGCAGGTGGCCTCTGTGCTTGGGGTATTGTGTAATACCAGCAAGAGCACATCAAAAAGATTATTTTGCACCATAAGCTTCTCAACTATCATCAAAATGATGAAATCACACAATGTGACTTTTTAACACGTGTAATTTAAAAGAGTTCTACCTTGCTACAGCTTTATACACCTCTTGCTAATATAGCGTCCACACTGTGACTTTGTTTCTGGAGATCTATTATTGAAATGGCTTTACCAGCTCACTTTTTGGGTCGTTTTGGCTCAATAGCGTGAATAAGGTACAGCTTACCTGGGGTAGGCAGAACTCAGCATATAACCTAGCTTGTGCCGGTTTTATATGCCGTGGCTATAACATAATGTTTCGTAACGGTATAAGTTAATAACAATGCATTACACATTACTTCAAAGACAGCAAAGTTGATATTGTTAACATAATGTTACCTGAACGCTGTGCTCTCAGGTGTAGCTTCATCGGTGGTGGCTTCACATTTGTCAAATAACAGCCTAGGAAGCCCTTTGCCACAGGCTCTGCAAAAACTTGGCTGTAGTTTGGGAAACAATTCCATGGCGATTTGTAGTAGTTTTGTTGCAGTTAGCAGTAGTGTTCCTGCAATTTGCAGTAGTGTTGTGCAAAATGTTGTTGACCTCAGTGCGTGCACTTGCATGTTAGTGAACTGTCTATGTGTGTTTCTGGGGTTTGGCTTGTTTAATGTGACATGATTCAGCTGTCTCAGAGCCGATATCGATAGTTACGCTTCACAAATCCCCCTTTTTAACCATCAATTTGACTACATATTTCAATGTATTGCTGATGAAGATTCTTGCACATTTATTTCTTGCGACAAACAAAATGGAACAAAGAAAGTGGTCCTAAATGAAGAGCTGTTTAAGAACTGAAAGAGCTGTCTCTTATAGCTCCAGAGCGTGTCATACAGACGCTGAAGGGTACTTTTAGCGTAAGCTTTGTCACTTTTTCTGAAAGCGTTGGTATTGGACGCGCCACACTTTCTATAAACAAGATTACTGAACAATATTTATAACAATAACTTTATTTGAACATGTGTAAACAAGTTAGTCTGTATAACATTAATATATTAGATTATGTTACTATATTTGTTATAATTTAATTAGGGCTGGGCACATTAATGCATTATTATTGCCTAATGCTGAAAATTATTTTCCTGCATTGAGACATTTTCTGTGGCCACCACAGCTCTTTTACTCATTCAAGTGCCTCTGCCTGCACTAGCCTACGCAGGGTACTGCAGCCCCTGTAGCAAACATATCGGTTGTTTTCGCGCATTTGGAGGCCTCCTTTGAAGAATGTTTTTTTGTGGCTCATGATGCAAAAAACAGAGAGCACTTAAAACATGACAGAACTAACATGCAGATACAAAACCAAACCCTCAGAATCAAAACCCAAAAACACAGCACTCAGGATAGGATCCTGACATCTTATAAAAGAAAAAAAAAATTCTGCTGATAGTCTACATGTTCAACCCCCCTCCCCCCAAGCAAACTGGACTCTGATATTAACTTGTTTTAACAAGCTAGATAAAAGGTAATGCCCTGGCAGTGGCAAATAGCTTTAGTTTTATATTCGATTTGATTACATTAATGTTTAAGTTGAGACTTACAAGAAATATTTTATTGCTACTGTGTAAAAAGAATACTGCTGGTAAAAAGCACCTTATAGTGTTTGCAGACCACATGTTATTGCACTTTTGTGTATATTGCAGTAAATTAAAATTGCACAATGCACTTTTAGAATTCATTATGAAATTTTGCGTATAACAATGTGATTAATCGCATTATTTTCTTGCTAATCTCTAATCTATTAATGCTACTTACTTGTCAATAATCATAACTATTCATGCATAACATTGACTTTAGAAAGTTTGCTGTAGCATGTCAACCTTTTTTTTAATGCCCCACCCCCAGGCTGTTGATTGGAATATTAGAGTTGTGGTCTTCACTGGCACACAGTTCTGGTAAATCCGGTTTTCATTTTGCAAGTATTTATGGCCATATGCGAGTGACATATTCGTACTGTAGAGGCCTGCATCCACAGATTAATTTCCTGGAAATCCAGCCAAGAGAACAAAGTTCCCTAAAAGATTTAACTGGATGATCACAAAATAGTTCTCTGTTCATCTCTGTGTTCCCTTGAATTAGTCTCTGCTCAGGTAAGACACATGATTCATTTGAGTATACTTAAGTTTCATTTTATAGAAAGCATAAAAACTGAATGTTGCCCTTAAACATTTTAATGTGTGTATGTATTTTTGAGGTTGGCCACTTTATTTTACTTTAAGTATTTCGATTTAATGCTACTTTATTATCCTGCTCCACTACATTTCCAAGGGAAATGCACTTTGTAATCCACTACATTTAGTCCACTAGTGACTGGATACTGTGTCAGTTAAGATTTACAGTTAAAAACATCTGATCAGTTTATAAAAAACATCAAAAAAGAAGTCACGGATTAAAAACTTCACTTTTAAGTAAAAGTACCAAAGTATTAGCATCAAACATACTTAAAGTACCAAAAGTTATTCTGCAAGAATGGCCCATTTCAGAAATATATATATGAGAATATATTAGTTATATTGATGCATTAGTGTAATTATTACTTTAATGTTGCAGCTGGTAAAGGCGGGGTTCATTTGAACTACTTTACATAATTTATCAATAATAATGCATCTCATTTGCTGATTATATTTTGTAATCTGAATCGGCAAATTACCAAGTAACTAAAACTTCGCCTCCAAAATGTAGCTGCGTAGAAGTATAGAATATTGAAGTAGCATAACATGGACTCACTGTAGCCTACTAGTACCCACTTGAGTTCTAATTTTATGCTACACTTTACAAATAAAAATGTTTAAATGGTTGTCAATGTGCTTAGCATACACATAAATAATAATTCAGTTGTTCAGTTAATTTTATGGGAACCTTAAGCAACAAAACAGAATTCATTCAGATGAACTGGCATGGTAAACAAGAGAGACGGAAGAAAGAACAGACTCACTGCTTTCAACTGGTCACAAAATCCAAACATGTGTCCATTCCTTGGTTAGCTTATTTATATTCCTTTAGTCTGTAAAGGTCCAACAATCAAAAGAATCAAATGAGGGTTTTCATAAAAATGAATCTAAGTTGAAATAAATAACCTCTCTCTCTCTCTCTCTCTCTCTCTCTCTCTCTCCCTTCATGTGTCTCTCTCTTTCTCTGTCTCTCGCTCTCTCTCTCTCTGACACCACTTTGGGGGCTAAAGTGAAAAACTTCTGGACATTGTAATCATTACTACAACAAGATGTTAAAAACTATATGATTTTGATCAAGTGTGGCTACCGATAACACCATCTGATTCCTATCACATAATGATTTCAAGTGTTAAGAGAGTAGGCTAGAGGCATTATTCTGTGGAATTAACTGTAGCTGCCAAGTAATGCAACACATGTTATTTCACCTCAGGTCTTCATAAATGTAGCCTTTGAAACTCACACTGTTGAGTCAAGAATATGTGCTGATAAGCATTTGATCTCAGTCTGAAAAGGAATTTAGGAGGTTATGGAGAAGGACATAAAATTGCTGACTGTGTGAATGCGTAGGCTTATAATATCGTTGACCCATCATTAGGGCGCGAGTAGATCTGACTATAATTACATGTATTGTTATGGCGTGTGTGACGATTACAGTTATTCTTTCAGCTGCGGCGGCTGTGTGTCTGCGTTTTGACATTAAAAGCTGTCTGCAGTGAACAGTCACCCAACTCACTTTCAAGAACACGCAACTTCAGAAATCTAATAATTTATTTAACATACTAAATAATGTTCCAAACATTGTTCTAAATTACATTCATAAAGCAATGAAATGAAGAAAAAAAAACGCTCTCGTGACACGAACGGTGCTTAAATAGGCCTAGTGGTTGAAAGACTGAATCTGAATTCAGTTCTCAAAGTTAGGCCCACTGACTCACATGACTCACGCTGACGATTTTATCCAAAGCGACTTACAATTGCCTTATATGTCAGAGGTCGCACACCTCTGGAGCAACTAGGGGTTAAGTGTCTTGCTCATGGACACATTGGTGTCCCATAGTGGATTTGAACCCAGGTCTCTCACACCAAAGGCATGTGTCTCAACCAATGCACCACGCCAAGCCCTCAGGAACAACATTCAGGGGCATTTCCAATGCTCTTAAAACATTGGGGGCTTAGCCCAGCCCACAAAGCTTTCACATTATCTAACCCTTAACCATTAAATGTCCTATGCCATATAAATTCATTCATCATGATTTTTATAATTACTAGGCCTATTAATAATAATTAACACTGATAATATTAATTACAAGGGAGGGGGGAGGTTGGGGGTCCTCTGCACATTCAGAATCTCTCCCACATATCCCTGAGTTCCCTGACATTTGCAGAACATTTTGAGACAAAATTCGTAGTATTACAAAGAAGAGAATAAAATCACAATGACAATGTTAAGTTAAATTGTTTTTTTTGTTTTTTTTACAAATGTACCTGCCCCTCTGCTGTGCATTAGGTCTGGGACTGTACTCGATGAGACGAGCGCACTGATTTTCATCAGAGGCGGAAACCCGAAACTGAAAACACTTCTGATCAGAAATAAATATCTCCACAGATCCACACAAATGTTAACTTAAGCTCTGAAAAAGCGCAGCTCACAGCCGCTTCAGAGGGAATTAAGCATCCTGGAACAGAGAGACAGCCAAACAAAACAAAGGTGTCTCTGACCGAGGGGGACAGAGACAGCAGATCCATTTATAATCCCATAGATTCTCATATTTTGAAGAAGACATTTTTGACACTCTCCGACTAGAAATCACCTATTTCCAGGCCCAGGGAAACGTGTTTCTAACTGGAGATCTGAATGCCTGAACAGGAATTGAACCCGAAGTCATTGACCCACAGGGCAACAGCCATGTGTTTGTTTACCACACCAACAAACCCCTCCACTATCAGTGCCTTCACTGTCAGATGAAGGCAATCCCCCCTTTCAGACCACAAGCTAATAAATGTGTTCTTCTGTTAAAGCTGACTTCATAAAACAAAATGGAATCCTGTTAAAAGGCAAACCACAGGCAAAGGTTTAACCATGCAGTCAATGTTAATAACGTTATTATTTAACATGCATGAATTAGTTCAACCTCAAGCTGATAAAAACATTACTGCAAAGTTGCAGTGGGAGTTTACCTGAGTTTGCAGCATGTTGTGTGTATAGCTGCTTTCACACTGTCTTTTTTCTGGTAGTATATTGTGCCAATATGCCGGCTCGGTGCACTGTGTTTATTATAGGATCTCTGTATAAAAAGCAGTTGTATTTTTGATTGTGCATGCTCATAAGTTCAAGCCTGCTTGCAATTATAAAACCACACCGCTGGCCACTGAAAACTACCTTTCATTGTACTATTCTTAACATACAATGTTTTTTAGAACAGTTAAATAATTATGCTACACAGTAAATAAAAGGTTCTTGAGTGGGAAGCTTCCGGTCTACAATATGAAGCGAATGCTGAAGTCCCTGAAACCTGCATTCTATTGAGAATCCAGCAGGGGGCGACTCCTCTGGTTGCAAAAAGAAGTCCGGCTCCATTACAAGTATTGGGAAAATGACCCTACTTCTCAGCTGAATAATTACCCCAGTAAACACTTTCCTGATGAGTTTATGGTCTCAGTCGCTAGTTTCAAGTCTTCTTCAATACAAAATCATGTTCATTTAGTAAATTATGGTCCCATTTATTTTAAAATAGACCACAAAGCAGAGTATGTTTCAGGGTGGGATTATCTGTCGAGGCTCGTACCCTCAGCACTGTGTAATTTTAACCAGCACCACTGAAAAAGTTTATTGGCTGTTCACTTTCTCTGGTGAGTACATTTAGTTTTAAGACTGTTATTCTCTAGACAAAGCCCTGTTATAATGACAGTTGCACCTAGCTATGCCAGCTAGCTAGCGCCACTCATGGCCGTTCGCCGTATCGTCACTTCCGGGCACTTCCTGGTTGCAAAACTCGACATGGCGGAACCCTGTCAGCCAAACTTGAGCCTTCAAAATGGCAGTCCATAAACCAACGGGTGACGTCACCATGACTACGTCCATTTCTTGTATACAGTAGGGCCTATGTGGTTCAAACAGATCCCACCATAGTGATCAGTATTGGTCAATACTGCTTCCAGTGATGTGGGATCGTCCCTAAAAATCCTAAACTAAAGCTTTAAAAATGAGCTTTATCTGTTTGTTTGTTCCTTGCACATTGCTGTAGCAACAGTGCATAAAGGAATTTACAATGAATATGCAAAATGTGCCTGTATTTGTATTTAAGATGAGATTATATTTCTCTTACATCAAGGATGACTTTGCAGAGTGTGGAATCAGATTACAAAATACCACATTTTCCAAATGATAGGGTCACCTGGGAATAAATCATCATGTTAAACTAGAAGGCTGCTGTCTTTGGCTGTGGCCTGTGTTTAGTTTAGTCCTAATGATTGAAAGACAGACATTTCCTAGTAATATTATTTATCATAAGAAGGTGTCCCCTTTGTTTTGTTTTTAATCCAGTAGCAGATGAAGTGGTCACAGCTGCAACCAGAGATGAAGACTGATCACTGATCATGAAGGTCAGCGCTTGCATAAGAAAGGTGGTCAGCATGCGCACCACAAAGTACAGCACCATCTTCCTCTTGCTGGCTGCGTTTGTCATAATCTTTGTGCTACGTAAGATGGACTTCCTGGAGGTGAGAACTTGGTTTTAGTGGGACCGTTTGAAGGATAGATAACAGTAATGTTGCTCATTACAACTTAAGTTCACTGTATTTTACCTCACAATCCTGCACTGTGCTTTGCTGACAGCAGAAACTTCTCCAGTGCAAGGATACGGCTGGCCTTATTCTATGCTTTTCACCTCATGACAATATCAAAATTAATGTTCCGACCAGATCCTGATGTGGAAAAAAGTGGGTGCCAGTACCTAGGGCAGTGTATAACTGTTTCATAAATAAAAACATCTTCTGATATTACACCACTGTGGTTAAGGTTTGATATTAGGGCTAATGTTAGTGTATTCATTATCATTGCAGATAATAGTGTACTATGTGGCTGACTACTAGTATAATATTAATATCAGTTGGACAGCAGTTTTATTTGTGGGGGTTGTTGATGAGCAACTTCATGCACATGCTTCACAACAGAAAAGCACCTGACCTTCTCCCTACTCTGCTCTGCTGGTACTCTTTTCTGCCCTCTCCACATCAGGATCTCTGGGTGGTACCAGCTCACTTCAAGTACTGGTTCCAACCTACTGATTCCCATCTGTCCTACTGAAGACATAAATCTTTACAAATGGTTCACAAATAATTTTTTTTTTTACAAACTTATACCAATAAACAGCTGGTGTCAGGATTGTGTGTGTGGTGGTAGTAGGACCCAATAGCAGGACACGGATAGGAGCAGGTAAGTTCAGAGGTTTAATC
>JAPMOB010216648.1:0-26538 GCA_029875015.1 Lepomis gibbosus | reverse complement strand
CCTCATGCGTGCAGGTCGCGCATTCCATTGGGGGACATCTCCATGACAACAGTAACACAAAATGAATCGCGGATGGACTTTGCGTTGCAAAATGGTGAAATAGATGTTTGGTCGGAACAATACATCTCTCGGATGTTGCACACCACACATAAGAACACTGAAGTCTACAAGCGGGCCAGTGATAAAATTAAAGATAGGGGTTGTGAACGCTCCCTCGAGCAGCGCCGCACGAAGTTAAAAAACACTCCGACAGCAGTAGGCCAACATAATAGGCTACAACCACAACAACATACCGCAGCAAAATACGCTGCCGAAGCTGTTGCAAAGCGATCTTTTAGCGTCGGTTGCCAGGCAACACATTGATTTGTTCCGGTTCATGGGTCGGTTGTGTTCTCACTACAAACGATCCGCTCCAGGGTTCGTAGGGAATGGTCTCGGGTTGTTTTGGTCCGATTCAGAGTGCGGTTGTTGTGTTCACATATCACCAAACGAACCGAGCCAAAAGGGAAACGCCCCTTTGTTTCGGAACAACGTCTCCAATCGATCCAAGTGTGAAAGCACCCTTAGTCGAGTTTTCATTGGTCAATTAGTCACAGAAAAACAAAATAAAAAACAAACTCCATTCCGGAACTGCATGTTGTTAGGGAAAGGATGAAAGTATCAAGGGATTGTTGCCACACAGGGAGTATCAGGGATTGTTGACCTTTTCCTTGTAACACAGAAATCACTTACCAGCGCGCACTAGGCTCTGCCATTAGGCTACTTAGTTGGCTCAAGTTAGTGGTCCTATTAGTGGACTCTTCCTGTACTGAGAGCTCAGAGTATAGTGGTGATGTTTGTTCACACCACTAATACAAGAGTGTTGGACCACTGTGAGGAAAAGGTTTTCAGGCCTTGGGCAAGGGACCCAGCCAGGAATGCTGCCATTGAGTGGTGCCGAAATGAGTACCAGAACCTGAGCCAGGTGAACGAGCAATAGGCTAAAACTGGGCTCAGTAGGCTCCCACTGAACACAGACAGTGACCAAACACAACTTCAGAGACCAAAGGAGGTCAGTTTGACAACAGGGAATACAGGCAGGGACAGGACAGCCGTCAAGTGGAAGAGGCGCAAGTTTGTAGTGAGTTCATATGTAAGCAACATTATGGGCTACATTATCCATTGGCTACATTATCCATGGATATTCCTGTGTTTAGAACAACAAGATTTGTGTGATGTTACAGTTTGTTGAATTAAATTAACAAAAGTAAGTAAGTAAAAGAACATTTAGTAAATGTTCACAAGAGTCTGAGTTAGCAAACTATCCCTAAAAACATTGGGCACTGGAACACTTTGAAGACGTGACATAACTTATTTTGCAATACATTTCTCCACTGAGCTCTCAAATAGTAATTACTGCAGGAGGGAAAACAGCCATATAAGATGTTTACTGTTTTTCTTGACTGCTTCAACACATTTCTTGAAATTATGCCTCTTTTTCTTAAAACTCTAAATACAAATCCACACCTTCTCACCCAATTCCCCAAACTTCCTATTTTTAGGTCAAAATGAAGCTTTCTACTCAAAGCCATTCAATTTTGCTGAAAAAAGACTCTTTGCCCTCAGAAATGAGACACAAGCCCTCAAAAACACACACACTAGAACACAGTCTTACACACTGATTAGAAAAGTTAAAAAATTTAAAAACAATACTACAAAAACAGCTTATAAGTAATGTTGCTTGTGGTACTCCCCTCAAAAACATTTTCACATGCTGAACACAACAAAAGGAATAACAAATGTAAACATTTGCACATTTTTTATTCCTTAGAGTGCCATACAGTACAATACACCAAACAACAAATTATTCTGCCCCAGCGTCCTGTCTTTGCTCTGGGACAAACCAGAGATTCTTGTTCTCTACTTCCTTCTCCACCTCCTCCTCCCTCCTCCTCTGCCCAACTCCTGTTCTGCCTCCTCCTACTCCTCATTTTCCTCCTATCCCATCTTCTCCTCCAACTCCTTCTGTCCCTCTTACTGCTCTCCATAGTGCTCTTCCCCCTTCTCATCATCTTCCTCCTTCTCCTCTCTGGTGTCCTCTACCTCTTCCTTCAGATTTCTCTTTATCCATTTTTCCAAAATTGAATGAACTGACTCTGGCCCTTTTATTTAACTATTGAAGGTTCTGATTGGTGTGTTATCAATATTGACTCTTTGTGTTTCCACCTGGGTAGATGTGTGCTAATAGAGCTCAACTTGTGCTGATTGAGTGAACAATATTGGATGGAACAATATAGTGCGTTCTCAATGACTGCATGAAGGCAATGAGAAATTAACGGATTTGTGTGTAGAGTTTAGAGAAATGGGTGTTCTTCTTGCCAACATCTTGCCAACCCATCTCTTTCTTTCACATCCATAGGCAAGAAGAACAAAACATTTTAAATTACATACAGTATGTTACAGTTTTTCTCGATTGCGTAAACACATTTCTTGAAATTATTCCTCTTCTTCTCAAAACTGTAAACACAAATATACAACTTCTTCCACATCCATAGGCAAGAAGAACAAAACACTCTGTATGTTAATGGTACTTACCCACTTGAGATATAACTGAAGTTTAAGTTTGTATAGGGATGGCTTTGCCAATGATACTTTGCACAAGTCATGGTTTCATGTTTTTAGTTTGTATTTTGGTGGGATCTCATTGAAAGAGCAGATTTCTTAAGGCTAAATGATGCATGGGTAAAAGAAGACTGTAAAATGCAGGGTTGACAAAAAAAAACTCATTAGACCAATATCTAATGACAAATTCAATTACTATTTAGATAGGCACAGTAGTATTAGAAACAGCTGGTAACAGCTTACTTTAATCAATTGCCATCAAGGACTATTGCGCTTCACCATGTGAGTCATGAAGTTCACATTTAGTACTTCCAAATTTTCCCGAAAGTCATTGTTATTAGCATGTGTAAAACTCTGGAAAAATATGTGTGCTTTTGTTTGATTTTCGCAGATAACTTGTGTGAGAGGACACAGTGTATGAATTTCCTTCCCTCTGAATCAACAGAATCTCTCAATTACAGGACTTGTGGTCATCATTACCATCACTGCAGCTATTATCTCATCACGCTTATTGCAAGACATCTGCAAGTCAATCTGGTTTGTGCACTTACCAATACAATTATACCAGCACTATCTTATCCATCAGTGCAGTGAGAGAATGTTATGAAAAGACACAATATTTAATTGGACTTCTCGTATACATAATGCATGCATTACGAAACCTCTTTAAACATTGAAAGCTGGCTGGGTGTTATCATGTTTTCCACAGCTGGCCCAAATTTGCTCAACAAGCTTTGCACAACATCACTTTAACAAAACTCACTCATTCCAATTGGAATTTTGGAATAGTGTCCCTTTGTCACAACCTGGTCTAAGATGGGACAAAATGAGGAGATAAGATGTCAATTCTAAGTCGTAATGGGTCCAAAATAAACTATAAGCTAAAACACTGATGAAGTGGGAAATGTTGTGATATGTATGGTATTGCAAACAACCTAAACCAAACCAAAGGAGGGAGAAGGGGTGAACAGTTGACTTGCCACCAGTTTACTGTAAGTAGTGTTGCAGGCATTCAGATTAGGTGAGCTGAATCTTCTTGATGACCTGACTCTATCCTAGAGGCTCCTGTAAGGACTGACTATGGAGGCAAACCTGGCCCTAAAGGGTTGTCAAAACTTTGCATGTTTGAACTTTGAACCATATGTGACATCCAGAGAAAGATGTTGGAATTCTAAAGTATTTTGTTGCCTCTTTTCCTATCATTTGACTTATAAGAGGGCGAACCATCCATGACTTTCTGTTGGTATAAGTCAATGTTCTTTTTCACAAACTCAGTCTTTTGCACATGTGTAACAAATTGCCTAACAATGCCCTTTTAGCTTCTGGTTATTTGTCAAGAAGCCAATTTTCTTTTAAATGATCAGAAATCATCAACTTCATTTTATTTTCTACATACAACCATTGAGAAAGGTTGTAATCCACAGAAACAGGCTTCTGAGGAGAAGAAGATCATGTTTCAGTTCACCACAAATGAAAGTTTGTAAACATCTTGAAATTAATAATACATAAAAGCTTCCTGCTTCTGTGCTCTTGCAGCTGTGGGCTGGTGTCAAATGGGTGTACTTAAGGTTAACACATTTTAAAGCTAGCTGCTCAGACCATTTTTTGGTCTTCTGACGTATTCTTCCTTTAGATTATTCATTTGTCTACTTTTATTTATTACAAATTAATTTTATTTAACTAAGAAATCATTATGGCCACTAAAGTTTGTATAGCTACAATGACCCTGCCATTTTGCCTGAAATAGTAACAGAAGCAAGTAAATCAAATATGTAGTATTGGCTAATTCACTCGTCTTTCATAGCAACATTTTGACTGTCTTTTGAATAATATAAAGCAATGACTTAGTAACAAAACAGTCTCCATAAAACCATTTTGAAGCAAAAAAGTAATAATTTAATAACTGAAGTTGTGTAAAATTGATTCAAATTAGGAAGCTAATTCATTCAACACTGTTAGAATATGAGCAGCTGCTGTGTCTTTCCTTTTTGGCTCTTTTTGCTTTTCCATATTACAAAGCACTGTCGAGGCAGCTGCTTACAGTTCATTGCCCTAAGGAGCATTCAGTAAAGCACCTTTTCTATTTATTGCAACTGAAACTGAGGGCCCTGATGTGACCACCTTTCGATTAGTACTTGTTTATTTTCCTGGTTGAATTGCCTGCCATGAATCCCTGAACCAAATGCAAACAAAATTGTATGCTCCAACATTGACTGGCAGTTGTTTTATTACATGTATTATCTAGAGATGTATGAACCAGTAATATGCAAAAAGAGAAATAAACAAACAGGTGTACATTTTTTATTATTATCTGTTGTGCGAACACACATGGTAATTATTATGTGACTGTAGAGAGAAAAAGATTAATTGAGCCTTTAATAATAACACTGTAATTGATTCAATGCATTATTGCACTTACTTGTCACTAGAGGGCAGAAAGAGATTTATTTCTCTGCCAAAATCCTGACGACCTTCAGCTGGTGCACAGATTTTTAAGTCCAGCAGACTACTAATAGAATTTTATTTTTTATTACTGTCTATATATCTCATCTGTTCTTTAGTGGCAACGCCATACTTTGAACCTAGAAAAAGCACTGGATGTTTACCCTGTTAGAGAAAAACATTTCCTAAGGTTTGCGTTGACAGAATAACAGGGGAGCATATAAACTTCCTACAAAGGTTTATGTTTGGTGAGGGTTAGCAAATCTGGGCCAAATGTTTGTTAATGATGTTTGCTATTGCCAAAGAGTCATCTGACCCATTTCCCGGCATGTTGATTACTGCTTCACTTTTCTTAAGTATGCAATAACTCACTTTCTTGTCCGAGCACTTGAGGTTTATGTCGTTAATCTGTATATAATAAATAGTGAAAACTGAAGTATACTTAAAATAAGAGTTAGTAAGTGAATTCTCAGTGTTAGACAAGTTGCCATCAGTTACAAAAGTCATTTACAGCAAATAATTGGAGAATGTTTGTGATATGTTAAGTACCACTTACAGGCATTGCAGGCAGAAATTAATGACAATTCTATCAAATGAGATACAATTCATTTCCATTAATAAGCCACAAAATATGTATAAATCCCACATTTTTGCATTTAAATATTAACATTCCAACATTGCAGTAGTCCAATTGTGTTTGTGTGGTAATTGAAATAAAACAACGTATCTCATAACCATTTTTGTTCAAATTTCAAGTCAATGTTAATGCATTTTCAAAAATTACCATTGTGCTTTATGCCGGACTGGTCTTTGCTGTGCATGCTGGTGCAGAACACATTTGGCATTGCAGTCCAGCTCTCTGTAAATTAGATGTAGGATGTATCGGCCAGGTTTCGACCCGGCTGCTAAAAATGATACACTGATGCAATAGTCAAGCTGGCAGCAGAAATTCAGTCATTAGATAAGGTCTTGAGCTAATTAGGCCTGTCAGTCTTTTAGTAGGGAGACAACACAGCTACACTATGTAGCTGGACTGACAAGTCGAAACCAAAGCGAATACATTTGAAAATCTGATCTACAGGTATTCAACTATTATTTAATAATTCTTACTATTCAACTTAGTGTCAAAACTGATGCATGCATGGCATTAGTGAGTGCATGTATACTATATGTATATAACTAAAAATCTAGTTCACTGACAGTTTCTTTACCTGAAATCTTCAGGCTGAAGATTTCAGTTATCATCGCTGTTTTAGCTTAAGATATATTTTAATGTTAATAATAAAACTATAGCTTTACTTGTATTATCAGTAGATAAGTCAGATTTGAATTGTCTTACTTATATATTATTCTTTTTTCCTTGTTTCAGAACTTACAGTAATTTAACTGTCATGATGATATATTTGATATATATCATCATATATCATCATATATATATATATCTGAATCAACTCTATACTGTTTGGTTTGCAACACACTAGATGTTGATATAATGTGATGTTGCCATCTCCTGGAAGTGGCAGTGATGTATATAATCCATGGTTTTCACAGCTACAGGAATTTATAGGACATGACTTGCTTTCTGAAAAAACAACAACAACAATGTTGACTTTTCCCAAATATACAAATAAATGCAATAAAAACATGATCAGGAATGTCTCCATATGCTCAGCAGGAATCTGTTACCTGTGTTGTGTGTACCTGTGGAGGGCTGAAAATGTGTGGAGGTTATAGGTTCTGTTTATGTCTGTCTGCAGGGGTATTTACCAAACTCAATAAGATCAGCAACACCCCATCACCTGACAAAAGTGAGCAAGAGTTTGTCAGTTTGTGCTGGTACTTACTAGAGCTGTCAGCAGGGGAGCTGTGTGTGTGTGTGTGTGTGTGTGTTTGTGTGCAGTGCTAGGGGCTAGAGGGTTAAAAATCACCCTTAAGTCTCATAGCTAAAACTCACATCTATCAGGAAGCATACAGAGCACCTTGTTACAACAGTTAACTCTAACAGATGACAGCTGACTTTGGTGACTTGGGGCTAATGGAAAGATTAAGTCAATTATAGCTTGGCAGGGGGACTTAGAAATATTTGAAACATTCCCGTGAATATTGGAACAATAGGCCCCTCATAGATGCTGTCACTCGTTGGCAGTAAATTTCATTATGTCAAAGTAAATCCAACAAAATGGACTTGGTTCTTTTTCTAAAAAATAAATCTTGATAATAACATAACAATGATAACAGTGAAATGTAGTCCAAGGGAAAGCATTACTGTCCCCATATGTGCAGTGTGTGCAACTTTTTCATGAGCATCTAGTGAATGCATTCTGTTTCATCTACATGATATTGTTGCTGACTTAGTCCCCAACTTTAGATCAAACAGAGTAGAAAGAGAACGCATTCAGCTCAGCAGAAACGGGAAACTCAAAAGGTTTGAGGAGGATAAAAATCAGCAAAAAGGGAGTGAACAAAATATGCAACTGTTAAGTCCACTACACAAAAGGAGATAAAATACAAGATTTGGGGAGTATCATCATTTTAATTCTCTAGAATTGCATCGTTTTTTCGTTTGTTGCTGGAATTTTTAAAAATCAAAGTAATTGCATGATTTCCTCTCAGTACAGACTTGGTTACACAATTTGCACTTTTGTTTTCTAACAATCACATCAGAAATCTGACAACGTGCAAATGTCGCACAGGGACTTACACCATGTGAATTTTCTTTTTTCTTTGTTTTTGCTCAGTATAAATGAGTTCAGCCCACAGGGTGGGCATACATGTTAAGTGCCTCTCAGCTTTAAAACTCATCAGAAGAAGGAAGGCCTGCAGGGTATCTGGCAGCAATCCTATTAAATGATGTGACCTTTGGCCTGTAGGTGACCACACCTCCACAGGAAGCTCAAGATTTTGAGTTTTTAATAACATAAAAGTCAAAGACACAGTTTTCAGTTACGGATAAATGGTTAAATCTCTGCTGGTTGGCCTTTACTTGTGTCCTTAACTGCCACCATATCTGTCACGTTAGTTAAAATATAATGAATGCTGTTTTGACAGTGCCCTGTTTCCCCCTACAATTGCTTTTCCACTACCAGAGCCTGTTGGGCACAGCATTACACATCGTACTTCATTAAAATCTCTCAATAACATGGTGTCCTTACAAGAGCACCAACATCAAGCAATTAATTGGTCACACAGACAGAAACTTTAATTTGGTACCAGCCCAGAGTAACTGTGTGTTACAATACTTGTTCATAGGTTGTGGCATGTAAAACAATAAATGTACAAATGCATAAAAAAGGTTTTATAGCAATATCAAGACAACACATATAGATCTTTAGAATCATCAAAACTAAGCATACTACACCACAACCTATTATGTATGTTGGATCATTAAATGTGGCTAAGAGATATAATTGCATGGTAAAATAATAAAAAAGAATCAATCCTCAATATGCATCTATTGGACTGCAGGTAGACAGAAAGAAGTTTATTTTTATGATTTGGAATCCCAGTACTGTATTTTACCTGTTGTTTCCTTTGATTTGCCCTGATGTCATGTACCTTCCGTCTGCAAATTTTTGTTTGCAGTTTTGTGACAAATCTTTAATATAGATATGTTATACTTTATACTGCTATTAAATGATTGATGTGAACATTGAGCAAAAGCCAACTGAAATAATAATACTATATCATGTTCCACTGTGCTGGGAAAAAACTACTATTCCTATTATGATTAAAGTCTACATCTATCATTAGATTATCACTTTACGATGAGCTAGACATGTAGGTGTATTCTACTTAAACACAAAACTCTGTATTTTCTGTTTTAATTTTATAAGCCTAACCAGGGACAGGGGTTGCAAATTAGTCATGACTAGAAACATGTATGCATGGCATGTATTTTCTATTCTTTATAAAACAATGTTCTATGCATTTGTCCCTGTCAAATAAACATTTAATAATAATACTATTTACAAACACAGACATTATTCTAGTCTGGAAATGAAAAGGACATCTGTGAACTTTTACATTTCTGAATGTGAAAGTCCATGTTCACTAATGAACAATATTCATATTCTGCAAAAATAATGTTATTGAAGTTTGAAATTGGAAATTTTATTCTGCTTAAATGCTATTACATTAGTCACATTAGCACCGCTCTCCATTTCATTCTGTAGTTTTACTCCTGCATTGTGAAGATAACCCGCTAAAGTCTCAGGTTATGCCCTGCCTTAAGTGGAAGTCAATGTAATGTGGCCAGAGAGCCTCAACATACCGATATGTTTTGTCCATACACATACAAAACACACACACGCACACACGAGCCCGCGTGCACACACACACACACACACATACATAAATTTGTCCCCATTCTTAAAACTTGTTCTTTCTCGTCTTTTGATTGTCCTTGGATTTAATCTATTTTTGTCTTCATTGTTTTCTGCAAAGCACACAGATGAACCTATTTGTTAAAAGCATGCTGTAAAGAAACCTAACTTGACTTGTTTTGTAAGCAGTATAATTGCTCTGACCATACGTTATAGTCTCTATACATGGGTCCACAATCACCTGGGGAATTAAGGAGCACGAATAAAGAATATTATTAAACTTGACTGGTTCTGCTGCCTTTTTAGTTCTGTAGCATCCCAAGAGTAACATAAGCCGGGAAAGATGGATTTGGCTGCGGGTTGGCTGTGCATTGTGTTTCTATGGGTTGCACAATTTACTATTGTAGGGGAGGACTTCAGAGTAGCTGCTGCCACCATTCCAGCTTCAACCATCAAAAGAATTGTTCCTGACAGAGACGTAATGAACTAAAATAGCCTTAATGAGATCAGTGAGGCTGGGGTTTTATTGTCTCTAGGGAATAACCATCAATAGAAATAGTCCTGATAAGCCCAAACAATTGTTAGAATGGAGTTACTTTAGCAACACTGAGACAAACTCTGGGATGATTCCAAAGGAGACCATTATCAGAAGCATTATAGCGAGAGAGGAACAGTACTGTCACAATGCATAGGTAGAACAAACGATAATATTAATGATGACAAGATTTTGTTTTAATGGAAGAACTTTGGAATTGATTGGAGATACTGTCTAAATTCACATTATTTCCAGAAATTATGTCTGGTTTAACAACTGTATTTACTTCCAATTACTTACTCCATCCTGCAGCACCCCATTATCTATGTATCAGGTTGACCTGATTATGTCAGAGTTCAAGGCACCTTACATGATATATATCTCTGTTAACCTTGTTACAGTGGCTTCCAGTGTTTGGCCTGTTGGTGTGTGTGATGACAAGGCAGGGCATACAACTGAGAAGAAATTGAACTTAGTCCTGCTGTACACAAAAGGCAAAACAGGATATTTTTAGATTATGGATGCATCTAACGTAAATGTGTTTTTATTGTTTTCTTCTAGGTAGTTGGTATCTTTGGACTGAAGCATACTTAGCTGTCACCAGAGTCATCACCAAGCAAAACAAACTGAGTAGATGAGCTCCTGAACAAACACATTTGAAAATATTGTTGTCAGCATTCAGCAGTGAGAAAACAAGCAACCTAAAATCATCTATTGTTATTCTGACAAAACATTTATAAATTTGATTTGATTTGGACCTCATTTAATGTCTTGGCTAATCTTCCAAGAGTTCAATTTTAGCCTAATCGCCATCTGCACCATTTACAATAAATTACTGCACATCAGGAGTATGATTGGCATCCTCACTTCCTTTGTGGATAGACAGTTCTATCTTCTAAGAAGGATTGGTCATTTACAATAAATTTGATATAAATCTGATATGACAGAATATCATCAAAATTCTCCTTGCCTCAAAAATAAGCCTGAACGTTTTGGGTATGATCCAATTCCCTCTCTGCCATCGCTGCTGTCAGAAAGTTCTATTCATCTTCTTTTTCATTTTCTCTTGTAACTAGGAGCTGTCAAGACCTGGGGGCTTTGCCTTGCAGTTTGCTTGGCTATATTTATAATTGGACCCTGTCAACAGTGTCCAGTGCAACTCAACTGCATGGTTTGTGATGGCAGCTACTGTGTACAGATTTCAACACATGCCAGCTGTGAGACGGTTTGTATGTCATTAATGTGTAACTATAGGTAGTTGCACAATGGCTGCACCCACAGCTTTGTGGATGGAATGAAAATGACCTAAAAGGGATCAGAGGGGACAGAGAACAGATGAAGTAAAATTCTTCCAGGCAATATAAAGCTCTAGGGATACTACACATTGACAGGGTAGGTACCTGTGTACATCTAATATATACAAAGGCTGTGGGTACATGAAACATATAGAACGTCTGTTTCTGTAGCTATGTATAATGAATACCACAGTTCCATTACCTTATATGAGTCTCATAATGAGACAATATACAATTTTTCATGGCTCCAACATTCTCAGACTCTCCCATATAAACATATCTTAACCTATTCTAAAGTATCTGTGATTCTTATCTGAATGTGCAGTCGCACTCACCATACCAAAATCAAACCTACTTTTATTATAACTGAGTCATTTCAACCTGCTATTCTCTGCTGCATAATGTCTGTGTGGGTGCCCTCTTAATCAACATTGGTTCTCCACATGAATAGCACAGAAAGAGGCCAGATCATGACTGGGCTTGTCAGGAGTCAGAGGAGAATGCTCTGACACCTGGAGGACCTGTTTGATGAGAGAGCAGCATAGCAAGAAATAGGACAATGTGACTGAATGACTAATAAATATAACTTTTGACTCATGCTTTAAGGGTAGAGTGTGGGCTATTTTGCAAGGTGAAATCTGTCAAGAGGAGTAGCTTTTTTCTGGCCACATGGATTGACTGCACTGAATGACAGTGGACACAATCAAATTCCTGCAGTGCTCTTTCTCTTGCAGCTCTGGTGTGTATGACCTCATACATGCCATACTAACTCACACATTTAAAAGCAGCTATAGGAACTTTCCCAACCCATTATGTGTTACTTTTCAAACAACACACATCACAATATACTGTAGTGGTACAGCACATGCATAATCTGTTTGACTGGGTGTAGTGGTTTTCATCAGAAAAAAGAAGGTAGGACATTTTCACAAAGTCGAAGGTAGTGTGTGATTTCGGCTGGAAATGAAGGGTGTCGAGCACCCTCCCTCCTCAGCAGCGCTAAACCACGAGAGGGAGACAAAGCTTTTCTCCGATCAGATACTCTTTTGTATAGCTTTTCTTGATTGCTGTTAGGAATAGTCTGGAGTGAGTGTATAGCTTACATTTGATTAGAGGACATATGGCGATAGTAATAAATAATAATTATTATAAAAATAAAAACATCATCTAATATATACATTTAATCAGCTTTGGACGTGTAAAATGAAGTAATTCGAGAATCACTTGCATTCTTGGTCATAACACAGGCTATAAATATCCTCTTATACCCAAGCATCACCTTATTCGTTTATTTTTCTTACCTTTTTCAACCTGATGAGGTCCAGCCCACGCGGCATCGTTTGGTCTGCCCAGAATGACACAAGCCACGTCCATTTAAAACCTGATATACACATTCCAGCGGTCATATTAACCAATCGGCTGAGAGGAGGGCGTAACTCTCCTTACTCCGGCAAAGCAGGAGTATGAAGTTTAGGTTATTAGTGTTCAGCTGCTGAGAGAGAATGGTGCACCTTAGTGCCCATAGGTGCGTGATATTATCCAACTCTGTTTTTATATTCTTGCAACTTTAACCCCCATACTCACTTTACAAGGGCGTATGCACAAAGTTCAACGTGTCTGCGGTTCCACTCTACAAATGGCTTGGCTTATTCCCCCGCATCTGCACGGGACTGGCGCTGCTTTGTTTCTGCTTGCGGTGATTCTGACAGGTGATGCTGTTGCGCAGGTTTTTGACAGCTATGGATTATCATACGCCTTGAGGTCCGAGCTGACAGAGGACACGATATTGGTTGCCAATAATGGGATCCGCGTGCCTTTCGGGAGATCGGTCTTCATTGATCCCATCAACGATTTGGTTATCCAAGTTCAGCCCGGTGATAGATGCAGCATAACCGTCCTGGACAATGATCCCTTGTCTCAACGGCCTGGACACTTGTCTCCGAAAAAGTTTCCATGTGAATTTGGTCCCAACGACGTGAAGTATTCTCACTTTGGCTCTAGGAGTCCTACGAGGGATAGAGTGAGATTACAACTCAGGTATGACACCCACACAGATACGATTATAATACCTTTTATGATGGAGGTGGAAGTCATTTTTACACAGCTGGAAGTGCTAACCAAAAATATGCCACTCACCGTTGAGAAAGTGCTCGGCACAAGTAACCCCATTGATAGAAGAATTTTGGAATTCACATATGATAGAAGTGCACAACAATGCAAAATAGCCTCTCTCTCCAGTGGCAGTGTGCTGCCCAGGTATGGAAAACTTGTGGATGAGGACAACCTCGGAACAATGGTGGACTGTGATGAATTTATTAAAATGAACATCCATTATCAGCATACTTTTGCTTTGAAGTCACCAAACAGAGATTACATTCCAATGCTTGTGGAGATACACGATAAGGAAGGCAATTTGATTAAGCAGGAATTTTTCCAAATTTTGGTGAGGATTAAAGATGGAGAGGAGAACACAGCTCCTAAACCCAGCTTTGTTGCAATGATGATGATGGAAGTAGACCAGTTTGTAATGACAGCCATAACGATGGATATGCTGGCTGCAGAGGATGTTGAGTCTAATCCTGACGAATTAATTTTCAACATCACATCCACCCTGTCCTTTGAGGAGGGCTACATAGTGAGCACAGATGATAGGAATTTACCAATAACTTCATTTTACCAAGGGGACCTCAAAGACTTGAAAATCGCCTACAAACCCCCAGCTGTGGATTCAAACACTGAGCGGATTTTCCAGATTGAGTTTGAGGTGGTGGACACAGAGGGGGCTGTGTCAGACCCTTTTGCTTTCATGATTGTTGTTAAGCCTATGAACACATTGGCCCCTGTGGTGACAAGGAATACTGGCCAGTTACTGTATGAGGGTCAGTCCAGGCCTCTGTCCAGTTCACAGAATCTGGAAGTTAGCGATGAGGACAATCTAGACAAAGTCAAAATCACTGTTATTGATGGGCTGAGGCATGGAGAATTAACTGTTTTGGGTTTGAGAAGGAAATTTTTCACCCCAACTGACCTCGACGCTGGAGTAGTCATTTATCAACATGATGGCAGTGACACATACAGTGATAATATTATTTTCAGAATGACAGATGGCACAAATGAGGTGGAGTTTCTGTTTCCCATCACTGTTGTCCCAACTGACGACGAGCCTCCCATAATCAACGCCAACACTGGTTTGGTTTTATTTAAAAACCAAATATTGCCAATCTCCTCACTTATGCTCAGTGCAGCAGACATTGACTCAGAGGATTCTTCAATAAAATTCACAATAGAGCCTCCCTTTTCCACAATAGGGCAGGTCTTTCTGCGTCAGTCTGAGGCCCCAGAAGACCCATCAACCTGGAAGTTTAATACAGAGGATGAATTGTATGAGAAAGTAGTAACTGAATGGCTGCAGCAGGATATTACTGATGGTAAACTGTTTTACAAGCACACTGGGCCCCACAGTGCCAGCACTGTCATGGATCAGTTTGTGTTTAGAGTTCAAGATGACAATGACCCACCAAACCAATCAGGTGAAAGCTCATTCATTATCAAAATTCTCCCTGTTGATGACCTCCCACCTGAACTGTACCCTGGCACGACTCTGCAAATGACTGTGCACGAGTATCAGCTTACATACTTCCGAAAGAAATTCCTCCGTTACACTGACCTGGACTCAGAGGATCGGGATCTCAAATACACAATCATCCAGCCACCAACGAATACAGATGAGAATAGCCCTGTTGTATTGGGAGCTCTGGTATTAACTGAAAAGCCAAGTACTGAAGTCACTACTTTCACTCAGGCACAAATTAACCACCATAAAATAGCTTACAAACCACCTGATCTTGAGCTTGGAATTACCTCTCATGTTTTGCAGTTTAGGTACACTGTGGAGGATGTTTCTGGAAATAGTGTAGAAGGAGTGTTCTCTATATTTTTAAAGCCTGTGGACAATAAGCCACCTAAAATAACCAACTCTGGATTTACTGTGCTTGAACGTGGCACACATATCATTACAAGCGCTGAGCTGGACACCTCAGACACAGACACAGATAGCAAACAGATTTCCTTCACTATTACTCAGTCTCCACTGCATGGCAAGATCCAGTTTACATTCACTGATATGACAAAAGGAGACACTTTCAGTCTAGAGGATATTGGAAATGGCAGAATTTCGTACATCCATAATGGAGATGAATCATCTTTTGATTCAATACAAATAGATGTCAGTGATGGGGTCCACGTTGTCCCAATTACTATAAAGATTAGTGTAAAGCCAATTGATGATGAGACTCCAACTATCAATCTCCCAGCTGGTACAATTGGCTCCTACATAGATGTACTGGAAAATGGAGCAACAGAAATCACAAGTAATGTCATTCAGGGAAGAGATGAAGACACAGATGACCTTCGTTTGACCTTCATTGTGGAGGACCCACCATCATTAGGTGAAATTCTTGTGAAAGGTGTCCCGTCTGGCACATTCACCCAAGCTGATATCATTAACGGCCTTGTGGTCTATGCCCATACCAGTGGGGAGATAGGCTTGATCACAAAGGAGGACTTTTTCAATCTCACTCTGACAGACATGTCTGATGAGTGGACTGTTGGAGGTAATAAGATCACAGGTGTCAGAGTGCATGTAACTATTCTACCTCTGGACAGCCAGGCTCCAGAGGTCTTTGTGGGGCCACAGTTTACTGTTGTTGAGGGAGAGAAGAATGTAATTCAAATTCTTCATATAAGCACTGATGATGCTGACACCCCCAATGATGACCTCCTTTGTACAATCATTGTACAGCCAACTTCAGGGTATGTGGAAAATATCTCTCCAGCACCAGGCTCAGAGAAATCCAGGTCCGGAACAGCTATTAGTGCTTTCACCATCAAGGACATCAGACAGAATCACATTTACTATGTTCAAAGCATTCACAAAGGAGTTGAGCCAGTGGAGGACAGGTTTACGTTCAGATGCTCTGATGGCATCAATTTCTCTGAACGGCACTTTTTCCCTATCTCCATAATCCCCTCTAATGATGAAAAGCCAGAGATTTACATGAGAGAGTTTGTAGTTATGGAGGGCATGAACGTAGTCATCGACACTCCCATTCTGAATGGTGCTGATGCAGATCTCCCTTCTGATCAGCTCACATTCATTATCACCAAACACCCCAAGCATGGATTTATTCTCAATCAACTCACTACTGGCAGTGTCCCTGTCTCTAATTTCACCTTGGATCAGATCAGGGAGGCCTCCAGCATTGTGTATGAGCATGATAACTCAGAGACCACAGAGGACAGCTTTGATATTGTTCTCACAGATGGAAAGTTCAGTGTAGAGAAAACAATAATAGTTATGATTATCCCTGTGGATGATGAGACCCCGAGAATGGAAATCAATGACGGCCTTGAAATTGAGATAGGTGACGTGAAAGTCATAAACAGCAATGTATTAAAAGCTACAGATCTGGACTCTGAGGATAACTCTCTAACTTACATTATTCGCTATGGGCCTGGACAGGGGTATTTACAGAGGACAACACCTTCTGGGACATTGCAAAATATCACAGTTGGGATGAACTTTACACAGAACGAAGTTGATCAGGGTTTGATTATGTACATCCATAATGGGCAAGAGGGGATTCGAGACCTCATCAAATTTGATGTGACAGATGGCATCAACCCTTTAATTGACAGATACTTCTACGTCACAGTGGGCGGAATTGACATGGTTTTCCCAGACGTAATCAGTAAAGGTGTATCTCTTAAAGAGGGTGGCAGGGTTACTCTGACAACAGACCTGCTCAGCACCAGTGACCTCAACAGCCCAGATGAACACTTAGTTTTCACCATCACCAGAGCTCCAATGAGAGGACACTTGGAGTGCACAGACACACCTGGGATGCCCATCTCATCCTTCACACAGCTCCAGCTGGCTGGCAACAAAATCTATTATATCCACACTGCTGAAGATGAAGTGAAAATGGATAGCTTTGAATTTGAAGTGACTGATGGCTACAACCCTGTGTTCCGTACTTTTCGCATCTCAATCAGGGACGTGGACAATAAAAAGCCTGTGGTGACAATACACGGTCTGGTGGTGACTGAGGGAGAGAACAAACTCATCACACCTTTTGAGCTTACAGTGGAAGACAGAGACACTGTTGACCGCCTCTTGAAATTCACAATAACTCAAATACCAGTTCATGGTAACCTGCTCTTTAACAACACCCGGCCTGTCACCTCCTTCACAAAGCAGGACCTGAATGAGAACATGATCAGCTACAAGCATGATGGCACAGAGAGTGCAGAGGACAGCTTCTCTTTCACCGTCACTGATGGCACTCACACAGATTTCTACATCTTCCCTGACACAGTATTTGAGACTCGAAAGCCCCAAGTGATGAAGATTGCTGTCCTCCCAGTGGATAATGGGGTACCGCAGATTGTAGTGAACAAGGGTGCCCCAACATTGCGGGTTCTGGAGACTGGTCACCTAGGGTTTGTGATCACAAGTAAGACCCTTAAAGCAGAGGACAGAGACAGCATTCTGGATTCTGTGACCTTTAGGATTACCGTTGCCCCAGAACATGGCTACCTGATCAACCTAGGCAAAGGGAATGCCACTATCACCACCTTCACACAAGGTAAGAGAGCTACATTTTAAACAGCTTTGCAATACTGTGACATTCTGTTAGATGTGTAATGTACTGCGGAGCCTTACATTGAAGAGAGTTTTTATTTCTGTTGAGCCTCTCTCAAACTTATTTTACATTTACTCACTTTGCTAAATGTACTCCCCTCTGATGCCTGAAAAATGCTGAGTTCAAACATAAAGGTTTTTGTTTACACTCCAGAGAATACCTATTTACAGAGATGAAGTATGCCAGTGCCTTAGGCTGACCACATCTCACTAGAGGAGTGCATTTTTCAAACAGTGCCTAAAATATTTCACTCTTGGAGAGAACTGATGGTGATTTGTACATAACCAGAGTCATATTTTCTAACAGTAGACAAGGGGATTACAAATACAATGATAGATAATGTGCACATGCAAACAAAAGGGGGTAAAAGGGGATGAGGGGTGGGGACTCTTGTAGTATGGCTCACATCAGACCACTGGCTTTCCAAATATTATTACTTTAATTTTTATTTCAATCAGACCAGAGGGTTGATATGGTAAACGCTAACTATCAGGGTAGCAGCATCAGTGTACAGTCAATATCCATGTATTCCCTGCTTTTATTTACGGAGTCACTGTGAGATGCTTTCCCCAAGAGGCCTTTTCAATATTTCAAAAGTTCTCACTAGAGTAAACAGACAGTAAATAAAGACACTATCTCCTGGGCATTTGAAAATCACGGCCATGCATTTTTATGCATCAGTCTCTTGGAAGGGAAATGTTTTGACATAAAATATTGAAGACAGCAAGGGCTGTAAACTTCACAATCTTCCAGATCCAGGGCTATAAAGAACCCTGTCGAGAACCACACTATCAGGATGGCAAACAGACCGCTGTGATAGAGCCCCAACAATAAAGCTTGTCTTTATGTTATGTATCATTTAGGGGTCTAATAGATATACAGCCGTTGTTACCGGGCATTTTCTTCTTTCAGATTCCCTTGATGCTATGCAGTGTGCACATTTCATCACACAACCTCAGCCTGCTTTTTAAAACAGTTACTGGCAATTAGTTTGTCAGGAACAAAATTAAATATTTCCCCACTTGTCATTCAAGCCAACTACCTGATGTAAACTTTAATGAATAGGATATTCTGGATATTTATGCAAATGCATCTCTTTTTCAGCTGAAATTGATGACATGAAAATATGCTATGTACTGAGGGATGGTGATAATGCTACGAATGACATCTTCTATTTCTCCATTGAGGACAGTGGTAAGTTACTTTATTTAAAGAGACCCTCTTGAAATTATACTGGTGTAGAAAGCACACCATTAAGGTTAAATTGAGTATTGGTAATGCTGACTTTTGAGGCTGAAATATTGAATTTTGTTACTCTATCAAGTTTAGCTAACTCAGATTTATTTAAGAAGGTAAAGGAAAAGTTTGGATGTGCTTCATGATGTCCCTAATTTAGCAGAATTACTAAGCAAATGCTGTGTGCACAGATAGAAGAGATTTCACCAACAATACCTTCACACAGTTTCTTATTTCAGCATGAATAAATGTACATGCAGTGAAAAAGAAGAAAAATATACTATTTATTGATAACGTTTGTTTATGTCATGCTCTGTTGATTTCCATTCAACCAGTAGTTCTGCCAAAAAAATTGAATGTCAGAGCTTCCACTCTTACCACCTTTTGTCTGAACATTCATGTTACTCTTACTGTGCAGTATACCCTGCATAACTCAGTCCTATGGCATCCCACCATGATCACCCGTATTTTTTTTATGCAAGGGCCTCCTGATTTAGAGTAATGATTGATTTAGCAAGTAAGTTAGCAGAACAATTAACAAATATCTTCGCTCCACTGTAGATGATTCCACTGTAATCAGGCACAGGCTCAATGAGGGGTTTGAGGCACTAATGCTGGTGTTGCCGATTAGCAGGAGCAGCATGCCTGACAGTAGGTCCTTTTTGCTACCCTTCAGGCATGATGATTGAGCACAAAGGCCCTCTCTAATAAGGCCCCCCTTTTCCCACATGCTCCTCGGTGGGCCCCTGTACACATTTTCTCATCTTTCGACTCGGGACTAGTCTGTGGCTTCATTTGAATGATAGACACGTTAACAACAATGCCAACAGGTAGATGGAGTGCTAATGAGTGATGACTAAAATGCAGGGGACACCTTCTTCAGGAGGTGACACTGAAAGAAAGTGCTTTACCTGAGCTGCTGGCAAGTGTTGTTGAGTGAAGTTCAGTTGGTCCAAATATGATTGTCTCTATTGGGTTATTTGTCATGGATCTCTCCAGGCTTCTCTCTCTGTCACTTTTTTTCTCTTTCTAGCTTGTTTGATACTTGATGACATACTTGTATCCCACACTGGTAATTTATCTTCCAAAACTGGCAATTAGATTCACCTTTTTTCAAGACTCCCTACAATATTTTACATTACTTTCAGACTTGATAAGGAGATTAAAACTGTATATTTCTTCTTCTGCCTTCAGTCATATTTATCTGTTCAAACAAAACAAAAGGTAAAATTGCACCTAAATGGCTGGACAAACTGATGAAGAGTCTTGTTGGATAACCCATCCATAAGGGCTTGACACATACTGCACTGCAGCTCGTGAGGCAGTCAGTGAACATTTTTTAAATAAGATTTAAGCTGTGCTGGTGGCTGCCCTAAATCCCCAGACAGAGCCTCCAGCTCTTTGAACAGTCGTGTTGGGGAGGAGCTCAATGGTATACACTGGCACACAGCTGCACTCTATCATGTTCAGCGGTGGAAAACATTCTCCTCCTCACTTCAAGTTCATTGGGAAATTTACCAACTGCACTTGCAATTTTTGGGGGGTGAAAAGTTACTTTTCATGTCGCAGCTGCTCAGTGGGATTCTAGGACTTTTTGCTAACAGCTGTGATAAACTGTGAATGTGTGCACAGTTTGAGTATATGTACGATTGCTAATTAGAATGTCCAGCTGAATTTGCATGCATACTATGTATTTTAGGGTGGTGGTTGTTTTGTTGACATTACATTTACATACAAGACCAATAGACAGGATTGAACAGGGATGCAGCTAATGATAATTGATTATTCAGTTTTTTTCTTAGATAATAAATAGTTAATTAAATATTTCATCTATAAATGTCAGGAAATCGTGAAAATTCATTATGAAAAATTAAAAATCCCTTTTCCCATGGAGCACAAAGTAAGTCTTTTGAAATAGTTCATCCAACTAAACACAAAGATATTCCGTTAATTATCAATGATATTAAAGCAGAAAGTCTTCACTTGTGAGAAGCTTTAACAGCAAACTTGAGATTTTGATAAATTATTTTAACATTTTATTAATTGTCGCTCTTACTATAGATTAATTTTCTGTTGCTTGAATAATCAATTAATCGACTTATCATTTCAGCACTAGTTGCCACTGATACTAGCTGCTGTCAATTTGCCTCTGCTTAAAGATGAGTTTGCTGTACTGGGATCAGCGACCGGCACACTTGATTGTTATAGAAGTTTCACTATCTCTATTGTCAATCCAAAAATAAAGTCACAGTCACAACTCATTACAGGGCAGGGCACTCTGAAGAACTAATTTTGTAATGTGAGAATAAATGGAAATGCCAAGCCGTTCATTATGCTCAGCCCAAATACTTACGGTAGTATGACATCTAACCCCAAGGCTGTTTTAGCTGTTGAAACTGAAATCATAGTTTCTCTGCTGGATTGTCATGGCTTTCTTAAATTGAGCTGGTAAGGGCTGAGTCCTTCATGGCAGTGATGAATCTGCTGCTTGATGTGTCATTTAAACTTTAAATTCAGTGAAATTTAAATCTATGTTGGACCTGACCTGCTCTTGTCCATTGTTTGGCACTATACTATTTGGATACTGGCCTCAACAATGACCTTTGCTTTAAGTGGGGAAATATTCATGGATTTATAAGAACTGTAAAACAGGATAATAAACCCTGGTTTTGTTTAGAATGGGAAATTATGCTTGAGGAGAAGTTGATGTTTACTGAATTAACTTAGCTACATAAAGACACCAGATGGTCTTTTTGCCACAAATAACCACATGGCAATTAGGCCACATCCCAAAACTCTTATTATTTTTAATCAGTGTGTGTCACAGTAGAAGAATTGTGTGCATACAACACTGCTACTTTTAACCTCACTGTGGTAGGACAGACTTCAGAATGATACTGATATTTTGCACATATTTTGTAATAGTCTATAACTTTATAAGCATGGGTTATTTGTGGACTTTCTGGATCTCCGTCTCTCTGTCTCCAGTTTCATTTGATTTCAGATAGCTGCCACTGTGTGCCATTACTGCTGTATTGAAGGAGCTTTTGCCAATAACAGGGCTTATTTCTCAGAGCTGCTTGGGTGTCTGCTATTTGTCAAGCTTGTCAACGCTTTGAATGAATAATCACAGAGGGCTGAAATTAGACACATTAATTTGTGGGTGTTTGTTTTCTGTTTTGGACAAACATCACACCTGGACAGCAAAGCCACAAACAGGGCCAGAAACCTCTTGTATTACTTAGAAAGTGTCTTGTTTAGAACAAGATTGGTATTTGGATGTTTGTGTATCTGTGTGTGCCTGTGTTGGGGCGGGCCCTGCTCCTGTCATTCTGTCAGTTAATTGCTGTGTGTCTGTGAACTCTCCCCTTGTCTCCTGAGGATTCGACTGCATTCAGTGAAGCTTACCTGAGCACACACAAGCCCTGGCATTCCCAGGCAGTTGTTTGTGGAGCTGAATCCCTGTCTGCCTCCAGCCAGTCAGTCAGCATCAGGGATGTTCATACTGACAGACACACTGCTTTTGCCTTTGTTGTTCCTTTCCAGGCACTCATTACCATCTCATTTTATTCTTTCACTGAGCTACAAAGAGGCAGCAAAACATCATTGATTGTTCAGTTTATAAAAATTTACTACTTCTGAAGGTCAAACTCCACACCTATGTCTAAAGTTTCCTCATGTTTACCATCTGACTAGTGAGACTTGCTTAGTATGTAAAGTGCATAGTATGAAAATCAATAATTCAGATTTGTAGTGAAATGGGTCTAGAATTGACTAGGATTTTTTATTACATGGCTGACACAGAGGAGAATAATTCTCCTTTCCAATTTCCAGTCTGCAGCACCCATCTCAACAATCATGTTTTGTTTGTTTATTTTTGCTTCGTGTAACAAGATTAGTTCAAGTCACCATGAGTACCTCAACCTAATAAATCCTCCGAACCATTTTGAACTGCTTTAACATCTGCCGTGTAGATTTTCCATGTTATCGCTGTGTAATCGGTTGTGACACAGAGTGCATACTTGAATCCATCTCCCTTGTTTCCCGACCTGTCTGATCCCAGGTTAGGAGGGATTATCTTTCTTCCCATAGCGTGCTAGAGCGCAACAAAAGTAAGGGTGAACATGCACTTACATGCAGTGGTGAGGTTAATATAGACTTTGTGTATAATATAATATCCCTATCACAGGGCAGGTGATGACTCTGCAGTTTCTTCATGTGTTTCTATCCTGTTATTAATGAAATTGTCTCCCCTATGCTTTTCTTAGGTGGTATAACATTCCTCTGTCCTTGGGACCTATAGTATGATTCATATGCATAATGTACACAGTAAGCTTCAGCAAATTACATAGCTGGAGTAGTTGAGATTTTAGGGTGTTAGGTTTTCCTCACAGTCCACCTGTGTTGCAGCTAATAAAATTTTAGGTAGTCATTTTATTGTTATGGAGGAATGTTTTGTAAGAAAACATCTGGGAGTTGATTAGAGGAGCTTTTCCTGGGCAACAGCTGCTTCACTTTGGGGATGAAAAACTAAATTACAGATAGGATTTAGGCTAATCGTTTTAGATGGAAAATGATTTACATGTCCAGTTGCTAACTTTGAGTTGTAATTTTCTCTTATTAACCGGCACCAGTCTTATCTATTCAACACAACATAACTAGGTGTATCTGTGAAATGTTATTTCCTTTAACGTGTGTGAAGTGCAGAAATGAGCAAAGTTAAAGCATATCTGGATTGTGTGGCAGTGACTGACCAAACAAGTAAAGAGCCTGTGCTTATTGGTGAGGGAATGAAACATTCATTGTGATCTAACAGACTTGAGCCAATGTAATTCTTCTTAGAAAAAGATGAAAAGGCCATTATTAATGATTGGCTCATTCTATAAGGCAAGTAAGCCAAAACATGTTGCTTTCATCATTCTATTATGAATTAGGCAATGAAGGCTTTTCTGCTCAAGTTTGTTGGATCCTCAGCAGTTGTCAGATGTTAGCTGTATGCTTCATTTTTTTCACAGCACTTTATTTTTCTTCTAAGTGCAGGTTACTGCTAAACAGTCCATGGTTAGTAAGAAAATCATCTTTTGCTTATCTTAAAAGATGTGACTGCTAGGACAGAAAATATATAAAATATCCTCTTTTAAATACTAGTAGTAGATTGTATATCACATAGAATTTAGATGAAACATGGATAAATCCTCTCATACTCTTTAATAATGATGTGTCCTCATTTTCCCTTTGGAAAACAGAAGGGAAACCCTGCTTGATAATTCTCTTCCTCTGTCTTAATATGCTGCCAAAATAAGTGCATGGATCCAAGGTTAACAAAGCAAACGCACATTCCCAAAAGTATAGAAACCCCAGGCCCAGACTTGTTCCCCGAATGATGATATATGTCATCATACCTGCCTTAGGATATCAGTCTAGCAGAACTGGGGTTGCTGGAGTTTGTAGAAAACCCCTCTTTTGTGGATAAGGCTCATAGGTCGAAGTTTGTGTTATCAGTTTTGAGTTTTGACAGTAATGAGTCACATCAGTTACAGAAAACCTAATACGTGAATACATTTATTTTATAACTTTTTGGCACTGGCAAAAGGAGAAGATAAAAATGTGTAAAATGGAATGGAAAACTGAAAACTGTTAAAAATGATACTGTTTTGGAATCTTTTCACATCCATAATGAAAACAAAATTTTAATCTCAGTCTCTTATGCAAGCATTCAATTTGTGTCTTGTGTGATTTTTGGCCCTAACATGACAAATGATTAAATGAGACTGAGTGTTTTGACAAATCTGATATTCTCAGAAAACAGCAAGAACTAAGAGTCAGTGATGCTACAGTGGCTGCTGTGACATCTCTCTTTTCACAGTAGCAGAGCTTTTGTTCAATTTTGCAAAATCACTCTGGATAATGTGTTTTTGGCCCCTGAATCCCAGCAGTGGGCCGAAGCTGCTCCTCTCAGCCCTGCTGCATGATAAGCTTCTGACAGCTGGGCTAAGGCTGTAGTGTCACAACTCTCTCCAGTTGAGGCTGGCTTTCAGGATTGGAGCCTGGATTGGATCCTTTGTACACTTTTTTATGTGCAAACATTCACACACACACACACACACACGCACACACACAAAGCATGAACCACTCATCCATCTCGGGGCCAGCTGCCTGATCCCATAATCAGAGATAAAGCTGGCATTGCTAAAATGTTGAAATCAAGATGCTGAGCATCGACTACAATTTAATTGATAACTACTTTGTCTTTGATTTCATGCTGTTGTCTCTTTTGATTAGAATGCTATGATGTAGACCAGGAAAGACACCAGCTCCTTTCATTTTGATATCATCATCATTTCAGTATGCCAAGATAATATACAAAGTAGAGGAATTGAAAATGTTACACAGTTTGAAGCAAACTCTCTTGAGAAGGTTTGCATTTTAGACACTTGATATGAACATGGTAGTGTGTCTTGAGACTAACAGGGCTCTCATCTCATAAAAGGTGCTGATGAAACCCTTTGGGGATTCTGTGTGTGGATCAAGCTCCGTCTCACCACCACCTCCACCACCTGCTTTCCTCCATAAGTGGAGCCTGATAGACAGGATATGAGAAGTCATCTTGTTGAGAAATGGGAGGGAAGAGCAGTCAGAGGAGATGAAAGATAGAAGTGCTCTGTTGGTCCCAGTTTTGACAGGGGCAAGGCGTCAAGCTGCTTCCTGTCGCCTGTAGCGATGGCATGAATGTGCTGATGTGCAGTACACTCTCTAAACACCGCCTGTGTTGACAAGTTGCGAGGGCTCAATTGTAGTTAGTTATCTCTGCGGGTATGCAGCCTCATCTACATATCAATAGAAATAATTTTTATATTTGCCATAGACTTGATTAGTCTACAACAAATTGTCTTTGGTTTTTGTCCATGTAGCTTTTAGGAACATAAAGAACTTGACTGGAACAACCAGAGAAATGTCCATAGCTCAGATCAACCCTTCCCCCATGAAGAACACCAAGGAATGTCTTTCTGCCTGAAATTAACTAGACCATGCCTGGGTTTATCGTGGTTTTCCAGGACATGGGCTTGGAGTGAAGAGTTACATATTAGCAAGCGAATGGGAACAGGGAAATAAAGATGGGCCACCGGGTGTAGATCTAGACATATGGGCAATCTGATACAGCAGTTACATTTAGCTCTTTAAATCCCCAAGTAATTGGCTGAAGCTTTTACAATTACCACAGAATTGTTCTGGAATACTTTATAGGTTATCACTGATCAGTAAGTCATACTGATTTTTTTCAGCACTTTACATTTACTCATTTAGCTGACGCTTTTATCCAAAGCGACTTACAATTGCTATACGTATCAGAGGTCGCACGCCTCTGGAACAACGAGGGGTTAAGTGTCTTGCTCAGGGACACA
>JAPMOB010216643.1:0-24601 GCA_029875015.1 Lepomis gibbosus | reverse complement strand
AGGTAACACCATTGACATTTCCCCAACATGGCTGCCAGACACAGCTTCAACACCTTTACTGGTTCACTCTTCCTCACTCCCACAGTCTCTCTCTTGTCTCTCCTCCCATTTCCCGCTCTTCCCTCGCTTAGTGGGGCTAAAGCAAAGCAGAAATTAGCCCCAGACCTTGCAGAGGTGATTGGTATCAAATTGCAGTGAAAATGGAAATGCCAATAAAATTGACGGCCCTTCTCACTCCCTCCTCCTTCCTTTCCCCCCTCTAGGTAAAGTAAGTGTCTATAGGTCAGAATTACTTAGAAGTATTGGGAAAGGAGAGGAAAGAAAGCAATACTGGGAGGGGTTAGGCTTCCCCTCTGTGTCTCAAATTTGTAAAATAAGTGTCACTTCAATTACTGTTTCCTCGTCATTTATTTTATATAAATGTTTTTGTGTTTCTGTGTTCTGTATCATCTATATGATATGGGCAGAGAAGAAATGCAGCCTACTTTTCTCACATTAGGCATCATTTTGAAATGTGATTAATTATTGACTAGCTAGAGGTCTATAGGGTTATTTTATATTTTCATTAATATGGCTTAAAGATTGTAGTTGCTGCTTGCATACCATTTTATTCACCATATACAGATAAATACAATGCAGTACTGTAAAATATAACGGATATCATATTGTATATATGGGACATTTGCAGCCTAAAGGTTCGATAGCAGGTTTGTGAGCTGAAGGTTACCGAGTTGATGACTGGTAAGAACACCTGAAAAAGATAGCTTTGTACAGTGATCCCTGTTAAATAAGTGTTACAAATAAAAACATATACAGTACTATATAAAGGTACTACATACGAAGAAGCCTTGTGGTCAAAGAGGGTTCAGTTTAGATCGGATAAATGCGATAAAACTGTAGCAAAAGAGTACAGGCAACTTACCCAGAATCGTGCAATTTGTTGTGACTGTTTTCTCTGATCATCCACACTTTTATTACTTATTCTGTGCGCTCTCTATCCCCTTTGTGTTTTCTCTCTCCCTTGTTTCCCCCTCTCTCTCCCCTCTTCTCCTCTCCATGCTTCTCACGATTTCTCACCTCTTCTTGAGCCTGCCTGCTCGCCCACTCTCCCCCACTTTCTCACTTGCATGCATATTCACTCACTCACTCACTCACGCACTCACTCACTCACGCACTCACACACTCATGCACTCATGCTCTGAGCTGGTACTCCGGCCGTTTGCTTCTGTTTTCCTATCTCGCATGGGACAAGCCCCTAGGTTTGTTATTGTAGGCTTTGCTGAACATGAGCCGGTCTTTACAACGGATTGAAAGCATTTGCTTCCAATGAAAAAATCTGGTCTTAGATTACAGGGCCTCGGCTCGGCTCACCCCTCTTTTCCACAAGGCAGAGAGACGTAGAGAGGAAAAGAGAGAGAGAGACACGGAGGGGTGGGTGTATTGTAGCCCTGAAACAGTAGGCAGAAAAAACTCAGTTGTTAAGCTCAGGCTGCATGTGTCCCGGGCTAATGATGTAACTAAAGCTTGCAATGTGAATGTGTTTTTTAGACAGAGAGAAATCTAGGAGCTGGGTGTAAGAGGTACAATGTCTGAGTGTGAGTCTGTGTGTGGGTTTGTATGAGTGTCTTGCTGAAACGTTTAGTCTGTTAATCAATTAATGGATTAGTAAGTCAGCAAAATAATAATTAATTGTTTAAGTTGTTTATCAAGAAAAAAAGATTCACTAATTCCTACTCTCAGATTTAAGGATTTGCCGTTTCTCTGTTTTACATCTTTGTAAACAGATTATACACTGTGCATTTTGGACAAAGTTGCCTTAGGCTCTGGGAAATTGTGAGGGGTTTCAAAATATTCTGACATTTTTAAAGCTAATCGATTGATTGATTAAGAAAAAAAAACGTGTGCATAGTTGAATGTAGAAGATTAAAGTGTGTAGTGCTCAAAAGCACTTCAACCTGCCACGTGGCTCATGCCTGTATCCAACGTTTGACCTTTTGGTGGTCTTACAGTAGCTCAACCCCACCACCAGCTTCTTATGTATATGTGCATTATTAATGTGCAGTGGGTGCTGTTGGCATCAGTATCGCACCATCTATGAAAAGCAAGCTATCCCTCCCCCACCCTCCATAGCGTCACCTCCGCTTCCACACGAGGTTCATTAGAAAGCCTTCAATATGTGTGCATATGTATCTCCTTCTGCCAGAACAGTTGGAGAGAGAGAGAGTGAGAGCTAGCCAAGAGTGTTGTTTCATATGGATCGTTGAGAGCCTCTCTCTCCTAATGGTGTATATAATTCAGGTGCCCTCCAGGCATGCTTTCAGGAATTCTTTTGCCTGAGGTAATGGGGAGCAAAGGCCTGGGTTTTAGGCCCTTGATTATTCCATTGATGTGGCAGGCTGGAAAAAAGTCATCTCCAACCGGATTAGCGCCAACATCCCCATTAATTATCGATGAATCTGGGGCTTAGGGTTTAGCTAGGTGCTGGGTGTCGCCCTCTGCAAGTTAGTGGAGTGCGGACCCACTCGAATGCAGTTATCTACTCCCGCTACAGTGAATAGACCTAGAAGCTTTAGAAGTGCTTTGTGTGTAATCAATAAATAACTGGATCCAATTCTTAGCACTGCTTCAGCCATTTTTTTTATTTTATTTTTTTCTTCTCTCCTTCTCTTCACTTCCAGTCAAGAGAGGCAGAATGGGACAAAAGTCAGTTATCAGCCGCTGAAATTTCTTGCAGTGAGGGCGCCACTTGTGTACCTCGCCTCATGTTTCTTTTATGATTATCGTCTTCATTGAGGGTGGCTCGCATTTTTGAATAATGATAATAACAATTAGGCTTTTCACAGCCATAGATGGGAAGCCTCTTTCTCTCCACTGGAGCTGTATAGAATGCGTACAGTAATTGGGTAGTTTTGAATATGTGTGTGTGTGTCTGTGTGTGTGTTTATGGGTTCATGTAGTGGAATCTGAATGCAGAGAAAAGGCCCTTCCTTTCACTTTTCCTCTCAGTGCTCAAATACTCTAAGCTGTGTTCCCCTTAGGTGAGGTGAACTGGCCTTAATAGAGCCTTATCGAAGCCCTACAGGTTGCTGTAAGCAGCCATGACGCCATTGTTATGAAAAGCAGCTAGCTTTGTTAGCGCTGTTTGTGCCTCTGACTTCCTTTTTTCCACCTATTTTCTTTTATTTTCTGCCTCCCCCCTCCCTGCAACCTCCCCTTTTGTAGTGCCGTGTTCCTCTTTCCACCTCAGGTAAAATGGCAGAATGCGCCGGGGCGACGCTTCAATAACTATTTTCCCCTCAGGATAATAAAGACTAAATGTCTCTGTCATTTTCAATTCTGCGTAGGCTTGGATGGGAGAGTGGGGAAATGCGACCTTACAAGTCCTTTGTGCTCCCCTTTTCCCTCTCTTTCTCGCAGAAAGATGCGAGCGCATGCTGTGTTTTCAAGTAGCGGGGGAAGGAAAATGAAAGGCAGGGTTATTTATAAATGTATTAAAAATGAATGCATTTATGAGGTGCTGTTTTCCAGCCATTCTCTGCTTGCCATTGTTGTGTCTCTATACCCCTCCGTCAATGCATACAAAGCCCTCCAGAATTCCTTCGAAATCGTATTTATTCCCTTTGAACGCAGAGGCGCAGCGAATGCAGGAAGTAAACAAAGTGTGTGTCTGATCTCCGCTGTCTCTTCCTGTTTGTTGTCATGTGACAGGTGATGGCCTGGACAACAGCGTGGCATCACCGAGCACAGGGGATGATGATGACCCGGATAAAGAAAAGAAACGCAACAAGAAGAGAGGAATCTTCCCTAAGGTGGCCACCAACATTATGAGAGCATGGCTCTTCCAGCACCTAACAGTGAGTTGAATGAAACAGCATTTGTTCTCAGTCGCTCTCAGTTTTACATCACGTGTGCACTGTGAACTTCACTTCACAGCCACAGGCTTTCTTAGTCTTCCACACACACAAACACTTTCTATCTTTCTAGCTCTGCTCCGGTTTTATTTGACACAAATACACTTGCACACACACACTCAGCCACTGACACTCTCATTGACACTCATACACACCCCAGAGCCCCCTTCTTCTCTACAATGTATCCCGGTTCGTACGGTGAACACTTCAAAGACACAGGCATGTGTAATCTGCTGGCGATCTCGGCAGCCTGCGATCTCGCTCCTCATCTGCTGAAACCGAATAAGGTTGAAGCCGTGGAGAGACGCCCCTGGCCATAACTGCAGATACATAGATGAACCTTATTAAGAACAAATCTGTCATTATTTAACAGATGCCTGGGATGCTGCAAAGACTTGTGGTTTGGCTTTATTTTTACTCAATTATAGCAGGGAATACCAATGCTGTTAGTACCAGCTGACATCGTCACAAATTTATTGTATGAAACACAATCATTTCACCAGCCATCATCATGTCTAGCATTGCTAGACACGATACTTACCAAAGGAAGGAAAAAAATAAAAATAAAAACTTGTTCCTTTGTTAAGTTGAATAACAAGTATACTGTAGTTTACAGGGCCTCTTATAGGATCAAGGAAAACTCTTCAGTATTATCGAATACAGAATTTGCACCAGTCGCTCTATTAAGGCTCCATTGTGCCTGTTTCAGCTTGAAACAGTAAAAACCTTACTGACTCAGACTGGGGATATTCTTCTTATTTCAGCAATGAAGTTAATTTGGTAATCTGCAACTGATAAAATGATAAATATGTTATTGCCCATGTTCAATCTTCTAATGTTTTGTAGCATGTGTGTGCTAACATATATACCAAAATATTTATTAATCCCTTTGCTAAAATTGTCTGGTTTATAATAATCATCAAGAATAATAAATCTTCAAATGGAAGTTTTAAGGTGGAAAAAACTTTTCTCCTTTGAGAAAGTAATTGAAAAGTTTAGCTGTGTTTAGTTTGAGAAATTGGCTTTGAATAGCATAAAAAACATATTCCAGAGACTTGCCTGACTGGTTACCTGATTCAAACCTGTTCCAAAGTACAACAGGTTTCAGATCTCTGGTCCACCGCTCAGTGATTCAAATAAAAACAAAATGGCAATTCAGGCTGAACATCAGGCTAGCATTATCTCAACAAGTTTACGTTTTAAACATACAAACAGGACATTAACTTACAAAAGTGAAACTGCATTGCAGATAGAGTTTATGTGTAAAGCATTTTTTAACAAAAGCTCTAAATACTGGAATATTTTCTGTTGGACTGAGTCAAATTTCTGATCACAAAATGAATCTACTGCTACGTTAAGTAAAGATGTTTCAAAACTAACTTCAGCCAGCCTTGCGTCACACACATTCCGCCTATGTCAGGAGTTTGTGAAGAACACGATACACTTTGGCTGAGTGGGTGTTGGTTTGAATTGCACAAGCCAACAGGGAGGATGCTGGGGGAAGAAATTTTGTTGTTGGATTGTGGATAATGCATGGGCTCCTATTTTTATTTATTTATTTGCAGCCTTTCGTTGATGTTGATTGTATGCACTGTACAATTTCTTCTTCTGCTTCCAACAGTGTTAATGACAAATTGGTGGAACTTCTTTCATTGCGTGCGCTGTAGTACGGTTTGTAGGCAGAGAGATATTGTGTATCTGTACACAGAATAAATATACACACATCCCTCAAGGCTTCTTATGTTTTTTGTTTCCCTTTCCAACTGACCCCCACCATCTCCTTCACAAAATACCAGTTCTCCATCACCCTGCACGCACACACACACACATACACACATCATCATCATCTCACTCACACATACACACACACACACACACACAGTAACCTCTCCTCCAACTCCCTGACCTGAACTCATACACCCCCTGAAACCTTTGGGGCTACAGAGGAAAGGTGTTTAAAACATGCACACATCCTGTCTGTGGAAATATGGTCCAGCACATGCTCGCCTAGTGAAACACAGACGCACACACAGCAACACACCTACTGTGTCATATTACACCATGAGTTGGGCTTATGGGAGACTTCTGCACTAGATCTCAAACAGTGGGAAGGATATAAGTGAGTGTCAAGGGAGCGAGAAAGAAGAGAGGAGAAGGCAAAGAGGTGAAGAGGGGGATAAGGCGGATACATCAACTTTTTCCTTCTCCCAGGCAAAAGAGAAAGAGGAACTAAAACATGCACACACACAGGCACACCATGGCACATAGGTTGCAATGCTTTATGGCGCAAAACACGAAGAAGCTGCTATTCCTTCAGTGCAAAGAGAGACAAAACTTTCAGAACTGTGAAGTGAACTGAAAACTTGATGGAAAAATCACTTCCAATATGTTTATCCTCTTCAGTAAACCCAAATAGTTAAATGTTAATGAAACCCAGGCAGAGAAGAGCAACATCTTCTTTGTTTATGGGAAATGTGGTCTTAATTTTGAGAAACACTGGCATTAACAATACCACTGGTGTCAGATAAATGCTTGCAGTGGTCTCATTTGTTTACAGTAATCATGCTTTAGTGTCACCATTAATTTAATCACCATATGTCCTTGTTTATAAATGCTACACATAGCACCTCTAGTGGAAAAACATTTACAGTATCTCTTACATTGGCAGTATGCCTCTCATAAACATGGACCGCTGATCCAGGCTCATCCACAGCATCATCAGCTGGCCTTCCTTTGTTTCACAGAGGGATGGAGGATGTGAGTCTGGCGTCTTAGAGATAGACACAATGCCAATTAGGCAGACGCAGATGCATGCATGCACATACACACACAAACATGTATACACACACATATTCATTGTAGAGCACTGTGGCCCTACACAAACCAGAATAAGGGAGTCAGGGTTTGTTATTTATAGTATAATAATTTGCAGTAATTTGACAGTGGAGAGACAATGGGACTGAACAGAACAGAATATATCGAACAGATTAGGGTAGAAGTTTGGATGCCCACCTTGGTGTATTTTCTGTTATTCGCCCTCACACTTGGTACCTCAGGGGAGTTCCCATCATACTGAAGCGGAAGGGGAAGGTGGGTGGCAAACTGAGGCTGCAAGTGCACCGGCAGGGTACGTGGTAGGTGGCATTCATATGGCTGTTTTCTTAGGGTTGTTTTGAAGACATTTCTGCATCTCTGCTCACTTCATCCGTAACGGATGATAATTTCCACTCTCTTGCAGGAAGAGGGATGTTTGCTATAAGCATGGACACAAGCAGTAGCAAAAGTTATAATTCCCTAAATTGCTTGTATCATCACTTCCAGGGTCAATGCCACAGTCCCCTGTGTAAGGTGACAATTTAAGTCCAGGAAACAACAGGTGAATAAAAGGGAATACAGAAGAAAACATGCTTCTTTTTGTTATCTGATGGGTAGAGTGACAGATAGAGCAGTGGTACGGAATTTGTGATGATGACGACAGTCGCAGCTCGCTGAGTTCTCTCCAACACACCCAGTGAGCTCATATGTTGTCGACAGCGCTTGTGGGACAAGTTCATCGGAAGAATTTGGCTGCCCTGTCTTGGAGCGACTACAAACCATTAGCGTTTACCGCCTGTCACCAATGGCTGAACCATGCAGCTTGCTGCCAGCTTGACATGCAGCTGTAAACGTGGTGGGGAACCAAAATAAAGGAGCGGGGAAGGCTTTTCCACTTCTGTCCTCATCTAATTTTGATGTTTGTTTTCCACTGACATCCTCCATCAAACATATGTTATGACTACTAGCAGTCATTTGGTGTAACTGACTAATTGAATGAGTCATTTGACAAAAGAAATCTGCGAAAATCTGTTTGTCCAATTGACAAACTCACTTTTATATCTGCATAACATCAATGAGGTTGTGTTTAAACTTGTAGATATTGATCTAAAGCGTGCTAATGATTTTCCCCTTGAAATAACAAGAAAATATATGTTTAATTAAATAATTTAAATTGTAAACTTCTTACATAAGTGGCTGAGCTACCATGTTGCTTTGTGTTACTATCAAAGTGACAGGCCTTGAGATGGAGAAGTAGCAACAAATCTCTGTTTCCTCCATCCCTCCTATTTCGCTATTGGAATCTACCTACCTCGACCCACACCACCCACCCCTGCGCCCCACCCTCCTCACAAATGGTATTTTCTTGTTTAATTTAACAAGAAATGAGTAGTAAATGAAAGCTCAGGCCTCAAATCCCCAACGCGCCCTGTGCTCTGCTCTGCTCTCCACTCCCCTATGAAAAGGCAATTTGTGAAATTATGTGATAGAGTAATTAGATGGAATTCACCCCCGCCTCCCTACTACACACACCACCCATATCCCCGGTTTGTTGCTTGCTAAACTGAAGTAGGTGTGTGTGTGTGTGTGTGTGTGTGTGGAAAGGAAGGGCAGGGGGGTTTGGCATTCAGAGTGTTAGCATCGGTATATTAGCCTGGCAGACTGGGACACACACTCTCGTGCACATTATCACTAACACTCTCATTCTGGCTCTCCTCCCCTCCTATTTGTACATAGACTCAGTGTAACGAGGGGCAGCCGTGATCGCAGCTCATAAAAGAAGCCAACCCGCAAACCCTCAATGAGCTGCTTTCCCCCCCCCTCCTCCTTTCTCCCCTTAAAATGTGTAAAATGCACAGAGAGAGAGAGTATAAAAAATCCAACTGGAAGGCATAATCCTCCGTTAATACAATTAGAGTCTAATTTAACCGCTCGTGTACGCAGATGTAGCCGAGCTGGGGGAGCGCTGTTACCCCCCTTGGAAATGTTTTTTTTTCTCAGCACAGCAGCGCGCAGCAGAGTTTTGAGCAGAAACAGGTGTGAAAAGCAATATAATTCATTTCTGCGCTTGCAGAAGAGGCCAGGAGCCTCGCTGTTGTTGGCCGTGGGTGGTGGAGGAATCCAGACTGGGTTGTGGAGGGTGGAAGTGGGGGATGAGAGGAGGTAATGGATGGATGGATGGATGGACAGATAGGTGAATTAATCATTAAAAGAGATATTTTGTTCCTTGTATTTTAATGCCTTAGATTGGGATTGAACAGAACAGGGAACAACCAGGCACAAGACACTCAACTTTATTGTCAAGCCAGTTTGGAAAATTGCTTTCTCTGGGTTGGAAAAGGATGTCTGTGATGGACAATATTCAGTTTTTCCTGATTAAGTCACATGTTCTGTTGATGGTCTTACAGTGACTCACAAATGTGTTTCTGTTCCTGATGAGAGTATATGATCAATATGAAATTTCAGCAGATTGTTACAACTGTGTGGTATAAACTGAGGACGTATCAGTTCCTGAACTTAAAACCAGATATGTACAGCCTGTTCTGAACATCAGAAAAGAAGGGGGGGGGGACATTTGAGGTGAGAGTTCGCCATTGCCTCAGATGCCATTAGTCTTCGGCTGTTTATTGCTGGAGCCTGGACATGTCAGCACCCCGGTCAACCGCGGCAACCCTGACCTGCTACAGCAACCCCACGCCTGGAACAGTATTATCATACTGGTCCAACTAATGTTGTACACACAATATTGTCCTAATTTGTCTTACAACAGTTGTTATTTGAAGTTTACTTTTGGGCATTTGTTACACATTTATGGTGATGAGAAGGAAATGGCGGAGAGAAAAGGGAATGACGTACAGTAGGACAAAGAGAGGTTGACACAGACGTTACATGTATTCTTTTCATGCTTCTGTCCTGTGATCGTTGTTAGACTTGTTTGTCTTAGTTAACCACTGCACAAATTAAGTTTCTCACGAAAAATTATTTCAATTGACCATCCAAGCCGCCCGGACGCCTCGTCAATAACTTTGGCATCAGGAAGTGAGCTTAGTAGGAAAACATCTGCAGACTTTCTTATGTGTTTTCATTCCCTTATTCATAAACTACAACAAAGGCGCGATGTCCATCCTGATACTGTAAAGTAATACTGTGGCCTATGTGGCCTGGTGTCTCCGATTAGGTCTTAATTCAATCTAAGTGGCAGTCAGAATCTTAGGCGCCACTGCATTAGGATTTCAAAGAGGTCCAGACGACAGACAGACGGACAGATCTGCCAAAGGCCTGGCGTGACACTGTGATGAGGCAGAGCGGCAGAGGAAAACAAGAGAACAAGTTAGTCTTATTCTCAGCATTTTTATTCAGTTTCAGATAGTTTATCTCTTGGAATGGATTTGGCTTTGGGCTGTGTGTTTGTGAGTGAGTGTGCGTCTGTCTTTGAGGGCTAGTCTCTGTGCAAATGTGTGTGTGTGTGTGATTGCTTTTGTGCTTGTGCATGGCTGAGAGTGTGTGTTGTGTGTGTGTGTGTTTGTACGAGGGCAATTGGAAGTAAAGAGTCGTCCGTACCAATCGTAGGAGTCATTGGTGTCATAGAGGAGGCAGCTGAGTCAACCTGCCTACCCCCACAACACACGCGCACACACACACACACACAAACACACACACACACACACACACACACATACTGTGCCCCAACCCCCACTTTACCCCACACCTTGTAATGAAAACATCATCAATTATGCCTCTTGACAGGCCCCAGGGACTAAAGGCAGACAGCTCTCTTTGGGGGCTTCTCTTTGTGGTCTGACCCTCGCAGATACACAGACTTGCAACTCATGCACTTACTCTCTGCAACCATTTCATGAGGGCATGCATGTTGTTTTTTTAGTGTAGTATTAAAAGTTGATAAAGATGACCTGTCTTGTCCACGTAGTGGCCAATGGGGGTGGATAGTAGATACTAAGACCAGTCCATGTGGTAGAGGTGTAGGGGATAGGAGGTGTGTCTGTATGTGTGAATGTGTGAGTGTGTGTGTGTGGGGGGGTTTCTGGAGGAGTTGTTGGTGGAGGGTGAGTAATGGTACGGCTGGGGCAGAGGGAAGCCATCAGTCCTGACACAGACTCCTGAAAGGCCATCTGTTTCATGATTGATGGATGGAATGATTGATGGATGAGTAGATGAATGGATGGACAGAGGGATACAGTAGATGGGTAGAAAGACTGACACATGGCAGATGTTGGAAGTTTGGAAGGCTTACATTGATTTGCAGAAGTATTTAGGTGACATTGCCATTTTATTTTCGTATGTTGTACAATTCTTCCTTGACTATTGTTTTTAAAGAAAACAAACACCTATGTGTTTTTCTGATTTATTTTCTTCATTTAAATCAGTATCCCAGAGGTTCCCTTTGCCTTGGTACAGATGTAGTGTATGAACCTCACTTCTGACCTGCCAACCCATCTTAATGCATTTCATAAGTTTGGGTTTCTAAGGAGAGTTTAGGTGTTCAGTTTCAGACGTGTTTCCATCCTGCCAAGAATGGGATTCTGGGAAAAACACTGCATACTTCAAATGTTTTAATGCTACTTTTATATAAATATCGCATTCTAATATATTGAGTGTTGGAATGTTTCCACCGAAAGCTTGGCCTGTATGGGAGTCATATTCGTTTAAGTCTTAGTCACATGCTACATGGAAATAATTCTTGTAACTTGTTTAACATTTCAGTTGGTTGGATTTTATCACATCAGGTCAATTCAGAGTGTTTCCTGTTTTGGAAGTGATGTGAACATTTTATACCAATGAAGAAAGCAGTAAACCCAGACACCTTAAGGGCTTTGTGAGCTTAGATGGTGACTTTCTTTTCTTTTCAAATGTATTGTCATATAAATGGTATTCCATCTAATATCATACTCAACTCAGGCACAGTTGTTGCAAATATTTATACAAATATAAGTCCAGTTCAGGTATTTTACAAAGTATCTTTACATTTCTGTCAACCCTTTATTTCAGCTTTTTCTTCCACTTTCCTCTCTCTGCTTCTTTTATCGTTTTACCCCTCTTTTTAAAAGCCCTCAAGGGCAGTTAACTTTTAATTCATGTCACCTTTGAACTTTTCCAAAATGTCTGCACTAGATCTAGACCAAAAGGAAGCGTGTGTGTGTGTGTGTGTGTGTGTGTGTGTGTGTGTGTGTGTGAGTGTTTGTGTGTGTTGATCTGGTCTCAGTCAAAGGGCGGGTCGGTGTGTTTCCTTGAGAACGTGAGAACTTTACAGACCCTCAAGGTCGGTCAGTAGCACTGGAGGGGCTCAAGAGTAGCAAGAGATCTAACATGGCTCCAAAGAATACACACACACACACACACACACACACACACACACACACACACACAACACGAACACAGCACCGTTTACATGAAGTGTAGATGTTTCCTTTTAGTTTGTGTTTTCACAAATTTTATTTTTACAAGTTGTTCTTAGACATTACTAGCACAGTGAGAAAATAGATGATCTTATGTTGTTGATTAAATGTAAATATGCTGTGTTTAAATGACTAAACATCAAGGTGAGATTATTTAATCCCACTCTTAATTTCTCAATTAACGTCACGATCATTACCATCTTCCTCTTCTTTTTGCAATGCCATTCTTCATCTTCTGTCCTTCTCCCCTCCCCCAACCCTCATATAATTTCATAGTTGGGAAACTATGAAACAGTTCAGTGTGTGGTTTCATTGTTATATGTCTGAGTGATTGATGGCGTCATGCTGGAGCTGTGTTTCACACCAGTTCTATTTTTCATTATCGGCAGTATGTGATAAGTGTGTGTATGTGTGTGCATGAATGTGTGTGTCTTCAAAATGGACAAAGGCCCAATAACTTGGATGTGTGAAATCATTCTTGGTTTGGTACCCACTAATCAGTTTACAATGATTTGCAAATCCAAAGAAGAGGCCCACTCTCAGCCCTCAGATACTCACAAACACATCCAAATGCATACACACACACACTTTTGCATAGGCCCAGCAGTGACGTCAGTGCCTGGGTGGGGTGTAGACTTCCCCACCATCACTGTGGTATTTATTGGAGAGTGAGTGGCGTGTGGAAGAGTGAGGGAAAAATATTGTCATAAGTCTGTGGTTAGCTTGATGGAATGATTCTATTCAAACACTTGGGATGAGCAATGTTAGCAGTTCAGCCTCTCATTCTCGCTGTAAGCAGATACATTACTTCCTTTTTTTTGTTTAAAACTCCGTAAATTAAACTTTGGCAGTAACCTTTCAAGAAACAGAGTTTAGCATAGATTCTGTTTGTAGCGTGATTTTGTTCAGCCAGTTATATATTAAATCTGCTAAGTGTGAAATCACATTAGCGCTAGCTGTTAGCCATTATCCACTAGGCTGTGTTTGGTGATCCAGAGGATTGTGGGATCTTTTCTGGCTGGAGTCAGCAGCTCAATACCTTTTACTTACAGCAACTGCAGCAGCCTGCCCTAGATACATTTGGAGTGTGTGTGTAGGTGTGTGTGCATCTGTGTGTGATTGCATATGCAGTTGTGCTATTATTTGTATATGTCAGCCTCATGTCTCTTTTGTAAGTGTTGTGTGTGAGTGTGTGCGTGTCTTTGTGTCTCATTCCATGCGTGTGCTCGATGGATCCTGTGGCTTGCCATCGTGGTAATCAGTTTGCACGTTGGCTGAACTAATTTATCAATTCAGTTCCTCCCACTTGTATTCTCTCCCATGCGTGAACCCTCTCGCTTTTCCCTGTCTCCCTCACAGACAAAACACTTCTTTCTGACAAACCATAAGGGTTTCCTATCTTTTATGCATGCCTTCTGCCTCTCTGACTTCTCTCGCCCTCTCCTCTTTTCTTCCATGACTCCTTCTCACTCATTTTTTCTATAATGCACAGCTGTGTTGCCTTACATGTTAATGGTTTTGAACCATGATATCATGGCATGTGTGCTGTTTCAAAGGCACTGGGAGAGAGCTATGATTTATAGATGAGATATCTATCCATAACGCATCATCATTTTACACCTACTTGTCTTATAAAGTCATTATTAAGGTTTTTTACATAAACACTGCAGGGCTCATGCTGCACTAGATGCAGGTGGCATGGAAGTTATGGCTATAGGCTGGTAGTGTGTTTACACTTGGCCAGCTGACCCAAGGTGCCTATGTGGAGCGGGGTGATCAGGTGTGTGTTTTTGTGCACAGCAATGTAAGTGCGTCTGTGACACACACACACACACACACACACACACACACAAGTATGCACTTGGATGTGCTTCTGTTTGTCCGTGGTGTGTATATTAGTGTGTCAGGATGTGTGTGTACGTGTGTCCAGTGGAGTGAGAGAAATGATAGCTAGTGAACCAGGTGGTGAATGCAGACAGGCAATAACTCATGGTAGAGGAGTCGAACAGAGCTGAGGGCTTGGAGAGGAGATATGGTGGGAAAACCCACGGCCATGCACACATACTTTTTTTGTGATTTTTCTCACTTTTTACTGTCCTGCCTTCCTTTTGCTTCTCTTCGGCCTCTTTCAAACATGTTTGTGTCCCTCCTATGCTCACTTTTGTCCTTTTCCTAATTTCTCTTGTCTTCCAACACACTCTACTATATATATATTTCTCATTGCATTTTTGTCTGCCTTCTTCCCTTTTCTCTCCTTCCACTCTCTCTGAAGCATGCTGTTGTAGTATTAGCAATTGCAGGGGGGAAGTGAACAGGGCTGAGGTGCTGCTCACTTGTTTGTTACGACAGATTAAGTCATTGATTTGTAAAAGCGGTGCACTGATGGAGAAGGCCCTCCGCTTCTGCAGATGAGGAGGAAGACAGAAAGCAAAAGAGGAAGACACAGGGAGGCTGAGGAGAAAGAGGCAAGGATAGTAAGAGTGAAGAAAAAGATGAGAGGTAACGGTAAAAAGAGGAGTTAAGTGGAGGTGGGAGAAAAGGAGGCAGCATAAGATAGTTAAGCAAAATGCTAAATATAGAACAGCAGGATGAGGGGCGGAGACGGGTGAGGAAGATATGAAATGACAGAGATGTCAGAGAAAGACAGAGGAGGTAGAGTGAGATAGCTTCATCTTTCAAAAGCATTGGCTACATCCTCCTTTCCTCTTATATTTGCCGCTCCAGAGAGCATAAGGGAGCAATTGTAAAATACCCTTACCTAGTTTCAGTATTCCCCCAACCAAGGTTCTTTTCACTCCCTTAGGGGCCAACGGTGAGTTTCTAATTAAAACGTTGGGGGCAAAAGGGTAATTATGATAATAACATAATAATATCGCCAGGGTTATTAGAATGTTCTGTGGTCCCCAAATTGCTTCCTCGGAGAGATCAGATTTCAGTGGCATTACGTAAAGTCAAATTTCCTTGAAAGTCAGGTGAAATGAAATGGATTCCCCCGTGGTTGAGGTGCAATCTGAGTCTGATTCCCTCGTGTATGTTGCAGACACTGAGTCTAAAAAAAGCCCTTTAGTTTCTCCCCACAATGACATATCCAACCCACCTTCGCTTACTTCCTAGCTCAATTTAGTCAGAAGAATTTATGTGGTTAGGAAGTGTACTCGTTTGTTTAATAGTTTTTGTTTTGTTGCTTTGAACTCTCCAGTAATAGTGCTTTGTTTCTGCAGCCCTGTGCAATGAGCTCTGTGTATTGTACCTGTGTGTAACAAGAGAACATTTGTTTTTAAGCTTAGAGATCACTGCTAGGATACTAGCTCCAAGCACTGTAGCTTGGAGCTAGCATGCTGGTGCTCGGAGGGGCGTCCTGCTGTTTCTCTCAGCTTTCTGCGGTACCTGACTGGGATGAAGCTTTGTGGATCCCTCCTACTCCCCATTTACACACCCCTCCATCCCAGGCAGCCCTGAGGCAGCCCACCTCCAGCTGTGGCTGCCGTTCACTGCGCCGCTTGGTGCAAGTACCGATTGCTTTGGAGTGCCTCCCCTCGCTCAAATAGGCAGTAATTACGGGCTTAAAGAGGTTTAGTGGTCCAGCAAACTACATAATCACCCCCTGAATTAGCCCCAGCTCATCAGCCTCAGTCCAACGAGCAGCGCTTACCACTAGCACTAGCTAGCATGCGGCACCCCCTTCCCTTTATTGCACAGAGGGAAGCACAGCAGCAGGTGTTGTGCAACATCCGGCCCCCTTAATAAATTTAGCCTCCCCTGAGTTGGAATAGGGAAGACTAATGAAGCACGCCCTCGCTGTTAGTGAAAGCAACCAGAGGACAGACACCGCACATACAACACACAAAATTAGATGTTTTCCTTTCAGTTTCAACAGACCTCACCCTTTACATTCTATGTTAAAGACAACAATACAGCACTTTGTTAAGACTTGAGACTTGGTCATGTGCATACATGCCATAAGCTTCAGTATACACACAGGCTAGAGACCCACCCAACTGTAAAACCCATGGATCGTTGTTCACACCCTGCAGCACAGCAAGAACAGCTACAGCAATAGCTGCTGCCCCGCACTATGTTAAGTGCCCTTAGAGTTTTACAAAAGCGATGAATGATGCTAATCCTCAATTATCATAGTGGAAAAACTGCTAATGCTGTACATTGTCTAATCCACGTTGTACTAGAGCTTTAATGACATACTTTTCACCCTTGCCTCACCAGCTAACTAGATTTATCTCATTCCCACAGGCAAGAGCGCTATGAGATTCCCCTAAATCAACAAAAGCTGTTTTTTTGAGAGAGAAAATGCTCATTAATGAATGAAAAGCCCAAGAACATTTTTTTATCTTCAGAAGAGATGGAGAGATTTGATGACAAAACAGTTTGAAAGGGGTATCTTTGCCATATCTGGTCCATATATCGAGGTTTTAAAAAATACAAAAAAAACAATGAATTATTCATGCTACAAATTTTGGTTGGTTTACCGTAGTCCAATACCATAAACGAGGCTGTTTCTGATGTTTTTAAAGCTTTACATCACCAAGTCGGGAACATTTGTTTTGCGCAGCTTGTACAGAGGGCGCTCTGAAACTCTCATTCTGTAGCTGGTTCATTTTGAGCCTCTCAAAAGATTTGTTTTTGCTCTGTTTTGTTATTTTGCATTGGAGCAGCCCGAATCAGAGGAAATTAGGTTAGGGGTGCTTTGTTTTTTTCTGTTGTTGTTTTGTTCACTCTCACTCTTCTTTCTTTTTTCCTTTAATCCCCCCTTTCTCCCAGAGCCAGCTTTGTTGCTGGGTCCCTGCTCCCTAATGAAGTCAAAGGGATGTCAGTCGATGCCACCTACACAGAAAGGAATTTAAAATGGCGTAGCTTTCACAGCACAGCGTGAGCACACACAGAGGATGAAACTTCCACGGAATGAGCAAGACATTTTTGAAATTGGAAGCTTGTTGTATGAGATACAACAGGCTTACAGTTTGGAACGCTTGTTTTAAAGTCTGCTTGTGCTCAGGGTTCTGGGCATTTGTTGTTAGCATAACAATGTGCTTGCCTCCCCAAATATTTAAGGTAATCTCATACACGGCTGGCAGCAGCAAGCCTACACTTCCAGTAAACGGTGTGTATGTGTGTGTGTTTATAAGACAGTTCGGTATGATACTCTGATGCCCTTCTAGCCAAAAAGGCCCCCGGATTAGCCGTCAGGCATTCCTGATGGGCAGCTCGGTTTCCACGGAGATTTGACCTGAGAACAGGGAGGGGAACAGACCTGGCCTAGTCATGGCTTTTCACTTTTACCTCAACTGGCACATGCAAGTCAATAACCATGCATGTTGTTCCTGTAACCTGCTTGGTGTTTCATGTTGTTGGAGTTTACTGTGTCAGGACTGCTGCTTTTATACATGTGCTGAGAAAAAAAGTATCTTATTGATAACAGAAATTTACATTAAAATAAATTATTACGCATTAACATGTTGTTTAACGTGATATAATGCATTCTCTGGCATGCTCGGCAAACGCCAACCATTTGGTTTTAAGCTAACTCAAAATACCATTGACCCATGTCTGTTATCCACAGATTGTGCAGGGTCATGGCCTCTTTTTGAGGGACCTCACATGACTGTGACAACATATGATTTTCCTCTCTCTTATTCCTCCCTCCATCCTGTTTCATGGTTGCAGTTTTATAAAGCTAATGTGGCGTGTCAAGCCTTTTTAATGGGATGCACAGAGGCTTGGTAAGCACAGCTTTAAATAGAAATATATGCAACGATAACACCATAACGCTAATGGCTAGAGATGGACTGAGAGGACTGTGTCTGTAGTGAATTGGTAAACAAGGATGGTATCACACATGTTAGGATGGAGATGTAAAGGTAAAGTGTAGGCTTTCAAATAAAATTAAGTACATATGTTTTTAGATGGTTGAATTTTACAGCGATATTCTTCGTGTTGTTTTGTCAGTGTTTTAAGGTTGACTAGCTTATTTTTGAGCCAAAGCCAAATTAAAAGTTAAAAGTCCAAAAATTTGGAGCAGTGAAGGGGAAGACAGCCAGAGATAGAGAGAGAGAATAGGAAAGAGAACTGGTTTTGCTGAGGAGGCAAGATGAAGAGAAGGGGGAACAGCAGGAAGATAAAAGACATTTTTGAAATAGCCCTCCCCTTGTGGTGAAGTGAAGCATCCCTCACAAAAGAGTGACTCAGACTCTTTTTCTTTTCCTTTCCCCTCTTATTGACAGTGCGAGACTAAGGTGAGGCTTAATACAGTTTATAAGTTGCAAAAATAAGAATTAGGCAGCCATGACCTTTTGTGCAGTTTTTTTTCATGTCCGCAAATGTTTTGGTGAGTTGCTCCTGCGAATGAGATTAAGATTCAGCTTGGACAGTTTCTCCTATAAAGGTCAAAGGTTCACTCTACACAATAGCCCTGTGTCTTGTTAAAATTACCTTGAGCATGGCACCAGGCAAAGAGCTGCTCCCATATTGTAAGCCATTCCAACCTCAGGTTTCTCAAACATAAATGGAAAAGCAGAACAGGAAATCCGTTTCATAGTGTGAGCCTAAAGTCAGGTAACCTCTAAGAAGATTTTTCATCGACATCTCAAGTTTTAGATGATATGAAATAAAAATTTTACTTTAATAGTATGTGTATAAAATAATTTTATTGAATATACAATTCTTATATACAACTGGAAACTGATTTCTATCTTGGTAACCGAAATGGTTGATATTTCTTTTCCACTTCCCTTCCTAGAATATTTTTCTCCTGGGTTAAGCATGGGACAAGGGGAATAAAGAGGGGTCTTGCAGAATATGTATGCTCTTATCTCTTTGTTAAATCCCTGGGGCTCCAGATATCCATTTCCATGTCTCCTCCCCTGCCTACTTCTTCCCTCTTCCTCTCTTCCCTTCGTCTCTTCGTCTATCTATCCTTCTCTTGTTCTTGTCAGAGGGGGTCAGAGAGGAAGACAGTCAGACAGGGAGGGGATGTTACTGATGCTCTGTTACTCCCCCCATACACATCTGCACATAAACACACACACACACACACACACACACACACGACCACGCACAGCTGAACTTACATGTAGGCTCAGCAAGCTCGGTGGCTCAAGTGTGTACAAACACACAATAGACAAACACTCCACGCAGAGATGAACTTGCTAATATGAACACACTCAAGCAAAATCTTTGACTCAAATGGACACACAACTGCCAAGCATGCATACACCCACGCATACACACTTGGATTGATAAGACACACAGAAAAGAGAAGCGAAAACACAAACTCCTCCTGGCACCCACATGCTCAGAGACAGCAGAGAGTGGCTAGCAGGGTGGAAATTCTCATGAAAGGAGTTGTATATTTGGAGAAGACATATCATTAAGATAGGCGGAGGGAAGAGGGAAGGGAGGGAAGGATGCGCAGAAACTTTCCATCTGCTCTTTTAAAGAACATGTTATTGCTTTTCTCACTAAAGGCCTTTCTCTCTCCCTCTCTCTCTCTCTCTCTCTCTCTCTCCCAACCCACTGAACCACAGCCAAAGGCAGTTAAGACACCAGAATCACTCACAGACAATATTAAAACTGGGCGACTTGTTGCTGAGCAAGAAACTAAATCACAGTGTTTTGACAGATAGGAGCTAATTTGGCGGCTTCGGAAAAAAAAGGAGGACAAAAACAGTTTTGATGTACTGGCTTTTTGGCCATCTCTTCCTGGTAACTCTTGTTATTTTGTACGTGAAAACTCTGGCACATGTAGCACTTTGGAGGTTGCACTAGGGGCAGGATGTAGAGAGGGGAAGAAGTTTTCAGATCCTTTACTTAAGGTAAAAGTAGAAATACCACAATGTAAAAACACAAAGTAAAAGTACTGCATTACTTAATAAAAGTTGTGCTATCAGCGAAATGCACTTCAAGTATTAAAAGTTAAAAGTATTAAATATACTTACATGTGGTTACATTCCACCACTGGCAGGATGTGCGTAGAACAGAGCACACACTTAATGCCACTAAGCACATTTTTCTTAGTGCTGCTGTCTGAGATTGAGATTGCGTGTGCGTCTGTCTGCGTGTGACTAGTTGTGTATATCTGTCTGTCTGCGTGTGTGTGTGGGAAGTTAGAGGGAGGGAAGCTTTGAAACAGGGTGTATTTGTGCTGTATTGTGGCCCTTGGCATAGCCGCAGCCCCCCCGATATCACGAGGCAAGCACTCCTGCTTCCACAAATCTACATCATGGTCACAGTGATCTTTCTATGTTCAACCATCTTTGTTTGGGTAGAATAAAGACTTAAAAGACACATTGTTTTACGGGGTTTGCTTTAATATGTCAGCAGTGAGTGTTTGTGGTGTCTATATGTAAAGTTCTTCATGCGTCGAGACATCAGATGACACAGGCAGGCGCCACATATTTGCAGCTATTTTAATTCTGATATTATCTGATCAGTCTGCAGTAAGGAAGATGGATGGACAGTTCACATGCATGTATACGTGCACACATACACCTTAAAGCACACAAAAATAGTTGTAGAAAACTACTGGACACAAATTTGGCCAGAGGCGACAATGCAATTATAACTTAGCCCATGAAATTAGCCTCCTTGTGTTCCCATTCCCCACAACCAATCACATGGACAAGGGAAGGCTGGGAAAATCAGTTTCCTCTCTCTCTCCTTTGGGTTGTCCCAGCATTAAACACAATCCTGTTCATTATGCGCAGAAAAAACTGTAATGAAAAAATGAGAATGCTGGCGCCTCACTGATTTTGCACGTCTGATTGACTATTTAGTGTTTGTGCTCTTGTTAGACATACTCTGTATATTATACAGTAGTCATATGTGTGGTGCCTATTTTTGGTCACCATAACAAGGGAGAACAACTGAATCAATGTCAGGGTGGCCTGTTCCTGTCATTCAAACAAATAAATTCACCGAAAAATGACAGATCTTGTGTTTGCACTGAACAGCCAAAACACTCGTGCAGCCGCTCTCTTATTTTGTTGTGGCTTTGTAAGTTTTATGCAATAAAAAAGACATTAGGGAATTTTTGGTATTGATAGTATTACTGGTTAAAATTTCTGCTATTTTGTAAGTGTCCTTAAGTGGTGCTCTTTGCCTTCTTTCAGTAAAAGTAACCTGTGAAATGTTTTCCCTTTTTCATTTATTGTTTGCGTTGGCACAGACAACAGGAAGGGAAATTATTAAATTATTACATGAGGAAATTATTAAACAAATTATTTTTTTATTACACTGTAATGTGACAATCACAAAGCTAGTACCCAGTAATTTACTTTTTCAGAATGGATCTTTCTGTGATCTTAAATGATCAGCTTTAGTTATTCATATATCTCTCCATTCTTTCCTAAATGTATACATACCATTTTGGAATATGTGTAGTTTCCAGTTAGTGCTATCCCTTCAACAATCAATTCTCTCCCTTGCTTGCCTACTCCTCCCTCCTCCTCTTTTATGGCCGGCCTATGGTATTCAGCACAGTCCATGTCTTGTCTCAGTCATGAACAGAACATTGTCCTCCATGAACTAGGCTCCGTGCAACTGTCCCCCCAACTCTAATATAAATCAACACACTCCCCGAGTTCACATTTATCCAATTTATTCATTCTATATATTTAAACAGGTGGCTTGACTTTAACTGTTCTCAGCTGGCTTCTCTAGGAGGGGTGCAGTCAGTCGTTTATATTTAAACACTGGGCTTGAAGTAAGTTTAGGTTGTCTTTCCCACAGTTGAACTGTTGTTTCCGCATTCATGTGTGCATATTCACGAGTCTATAGATAAGTATAAAATCTCAGAGTAAGGTAAAGTAATGTATTTTGTATCAGAACAAATTCCTTTAATGTCAAGGTGATGAGGCTTGAGTAAAGAGAAAGAGAGAGTAAGATAAAAGTAAGATAAAATGTTGAAAGTTGAATCATCTCTGTATGAAAAATGTATTTACCTTAGAGAAATGTAACAGTGTTCCGCCCTCTCATTGGTAGGTATTTTGATATTTAAGTTTCAAACATCTCAAAGTTAGTCAAAAGGATGAAACGTAGAAGGCTGTACTAAAGTTTCTTACAATCAGCGCAGTCAAACTGCAAAAATTATCACAGAAAACTGGCATACTTAACAGAGTCATGTTATTGTAGCAACTGCAATAAATGTAAAAGCAAACAGCAGCAATGAAGACAAGAGATTTTACATTCTCTTGTCTGTATTCCATCGGGTTAACGTTACATATTCCCCGCTCACTGATTACATATGCAGCAGGGTGAAAGGGGGGCCGTCGACGCGAATATATTTGTGTAAGAGCCTGCCTAATTACCAGAGCTGGTTCTCCACTTCACTTAACTTTCTAATTGGCTTGCCTTTTTGGCTGCCATTAATTACAAGATTTCATATTCCATTAATGATCGGGGGGAGAAAGGCACGTGTATGTGCGCACACTCACACACACTTACAGTATACATCCAGATAGACATACACACAGGCACATACTGACACTTACGCACCACTGAGCTTGAGCACACGTCTCATTTTCTCCCTTTCATTATGCAGTATGAGTTTATATGTGTCTGTGTGTGTGTGTGTAACCTGTGCCCTACAACAACTTTCTTTGCTAAAAGGCACATCAAAACCTTTTTTCAACAACAAGAAGCTTCATTAAACAATTTGTGGTCAGCCTTTTCTCATAGATGTTGTCTTTCTCTCCTGAAGCATCCCTACCCGTCAGAAGAACAGAAGAAACAGCTGGCACAAGACACAGGCCTCACCATCTTACAAGTGAACAACTGGTAAGTCATTTCAGAGTTTACATGTAGTCGATTTGAGGGGTTTGTACCCCCAGGCTATCCAAGTTCTTAATGATCGGAATTAATGCCTCCACTCCACCCCTATTTTCATCCTACACACACCCACATCACTTACCGAATCATCCTCACCTAGATCAATCTATCTAAAGAGATATGGCCTGGGGTGATTTTCCAAACCAACAGCCTAACTCAGCCCCAAACATGAGCATCCATGTTAATTAAGAATCAAACTACCATCCAATAAAATCATCCAACATGCAAGTTGGATGATTTTATTGGATGTTTTCCCAGTTATACAAGAATGATTACTGAAAAAGTGGTAGCTCTCGAGCTAATTATAGGGTTTTTGCTTTGACTGACTGAGTTTGTGGCTTTTTGAACCACCTTTTACTGTGATTAATACTTGTTTTAATCAGTCGGTAAACATCTCATTTAACATTAATTCTCTCTTGGTTAAACTTTTATTCCCAGTGTATGCACCATATTATAGTTAGACATGCACTTTAGAGGCTTCCACAGATGAAAATGACATATTTGCACACAAATTACATCTTAAAAAGCAAGAAAATTTGCTGTAAACTTAAATTAACAAACAAAAAAAGTTACCCTAAACATGCAGTTACTTTGATCCTTGCATTATATCAGCAGTTGCTCATTATCCTCTGATCATTATTCAAAATCTCAATGTATGTAACAAACATTTTATTTGGTGTCCAGTGACCATACATCCTTTTACACTTTATTATTTAGCAATTTTTCATAATGCATTTAGCATTTTAAGTTGTCCTTGTTAACAAGGAGCCTAGCGTATAAGTTCACAGCCTGATCGCTATCCTGCCTTTGCAAATTAATGATTTATAAGTGGCAACGAGCCTGTTAATTGGGCACAAGCGTGAAAGGCTCGCGCCGTAAAATAAGGTTGGTAACTAGACTTTTTAACCTTAGGTAGCTTTGTAAAAGGTAGAAAGGAGCCTTATGTCCTTGTGCGGCTAGTCTTATCAGAGAGATGGCTATCAGCACATGCTTAGTGTTATTAGCCATGTCTAATTAAAGGGGCTGGAGTCTGGGTAACTAAGGCAGGGTCCAGGCGGAGGGTGTTTGATCTAAGCGGCCCTTAAAATTATCCTTGAACGTATCAGTCAGTTGTTAGGTGCAGGCATGAAAGTGGAGACTGCAGAAACCAGCAGAAGGAGAGAGAGAGTTAAAGAGTCAGACAGAGTGAAAAATAGATGAAGAGAAAGAGAAAAAGATAAGGAGAGAGGGAGAGAAAGAGATGAGACATGATAAATCCCCATTACCAGCAGTCTAATGATGTTAACATTATTCCCAGCCTTTGTTCAATCTCAGACCTCAGAGACAGACAGACGTTAGATTAGGGTATGGTGTATCAGTCTATAGAGAATTCATTTTACACTGGGCCAAAAATAATGCGTGCGCGCACACACACACACACACACACACACACACTGGCAGAAAAAAGGCCTCCTGACCAGAGGGAATCCTGTAGAGGTTATCAAATCACGTGACCCCTCTGAAATCCATGGGGGTCAATTCTTACAGCTGAGATAAACCAACCAGTGCGTGCGTGTGTGTGTGTGTGTGTGTGTGTGTGTGTGTGTGTGTGTGTGTGTGTGTGTGTGTGTGTGTGTGTGTGTG
>JAPMOB010216641.1:0-48023 GCA_029875015.1 Lepomis gibbosus | reverse complement strand
CACACACACACACACACACACACACACACACACACACACACATACACTGAGTGGCACAGAGTAACTCAAGGCTGTGCTGCTGGACTTGTGCATTGAATGTAGGTTAATGCACACTTTACTATACTTCCTGTAACACAGCAGACTCGATCTGCAGAAAGGCTATGTGTGTTCCTGTAGTTAACCCAGTATTGTACAGTGTGTGTGTGTGTGTGTGTGTTTGTGTGCATGTGCATGTGGTGGTTGTGTGTGTGTGGGTGTGAGACAGAGAGAGAGAGAGAGAGAGAGAGCGAGAGAGAGTATTTGTGATCTATTTTTGGCACCAAAATGATCACTGATGCCAGACCTCAGTGGAGAGTGTGGACATTTTATAGTGCAACAGTGAGCATCGTTACCATGGTTACACGTGGCTGCTCATTCATTAGGAAGCCAATAAATTAAACAGCAGCTTATATGCTTATATATGCTTATAGATTAGCCTTATGTGTGTATGCCAGGTATTCGACAGCTTCTGTAACATTTTCTTTAGTGTAATGCTGAAGATTTTCTGTTAGCATTCTGAAAAATGTACAATGTCTCATGATTGCCCGTAAAAAATGTAACATCTCCAACAAACCTAATTTGCTCTCGTTTTATGACAATTAGGCCATTGGCGATCTACCTTCCCTCTGCATTTTTTAATATAGAAGATGCCCTGATCAATTATTGAATAGAGGGTCTGAAGATGTCCTGATCAATTATTGATTAAAGGGGCTGTTCTTCTTTATTCTGCAGCACTTTTTTTGCCTCTGGGCTCTCTCCTCAGAAGCTAACCCAGACGAGGAAAAGTCAGGGGGTGATAAAATTATGCTTTCCCCTTCCTCGTGGCGCTCATTCCAGCCGATCTGGCTGTAGCCACTGATCCATGTTACAGTTTATCTAAGACGACTGGGGAGGAATCCATTTCATCCGGAGAGGACGTGACAGTGTTGTGCTCTGGTTGGGTGGCAAACTGTGAAAGGTCTCATCATAGTAAGAATAAGTGGAAGCATTTGAAGTAGCCTTTTCTGTCTCAGAAAGGACATGCTGTTGGTTTATTGATAAATGAAGGAACATAAAGTTGAACTTGAACTTAATATTATTTATGTATTAGTAATGTATTTTATGGTTCATTAAAGAAAGGCACACTCAATTAAAATGTTGAATATGTAAAAGGTGCTGACTCAGATGAAGCAAGCTTTGCAAAACAATATCTGCACCAGCAGAAATAAATTAACACTTCCTTTTTGCACAGCTGCACAGTCTGTTTGAGCACTGAACTTCGTGCTATAAATATTGATGATGATACATATTGATAGTTAAAAAGCCTCATGTACCAGTTTTGATAATATCACAGCTTTCTGAGCTATATGGAGAATAACTTCTGCTCCTTGTTTTTCTGGGTTAGGGTTTGTAACATTTGCAAAATGTCGGTTCTCCCCGTGGCTGTAGAGTGACATATCTCCACAACTATTGGATGGATCATCATTAAATTTTGAATCAAAAAATATTAGTTACCCACAAAGCCAATAATCTTCTCACCCGCCTAAGTTTTACTTTGTGTTTTTTACAAATTAGTAAATGTTAGAATGCTAGCACGCTAAACTAAGATGGTGAACATGGTAAACATTATATATACAGGGCTTATACATTATCATAGAGAGCATGCTGACCGATGAGGCATTTAGCTCAAAGCACCACTGTGCCTAACATCCTAACAAAGCTGGCTGAGGCTTTTAGTCTCGTGGGTTTGGTGCATTCTGCTTTTAGCTTGCATTCTTCATCTGTGAATTATAACATATTAAGTCAGATAGAATAATACCAGGAATACAGGGAATTTTAATTTAATTTCTCTATTTGTATCTAACTCACACATTGAAATGTACATAAATAACAAAAACATTTCGATGCAGACCTGCTCTATATGAAAGGCGTTATGAGTTAAGTTTATATAAAAAAACTGAATAGAATAGAATATATATCAATATATCTTCTGTGAGCATTTGAATGCATTTTGCTGAAAGTGTATTACTTTTGCTTTTGCTCTGTTAACAAAACAAAGAATGGTGACACTATGACTAGACTATGTCGTTTACTTTGGCTTACTTTGGTCGGGTTAAAGCTAAATGTGCACTTATATTAGTGCTTGAACTGTTGATGTGAAACAGTAGCTGAAGCTGTTGAGCGGCACTCCGCTCAGGTATATTAGCCTTAAAATGGCTGTGTAGCCTAGCGGCAGAGGATTGGGAGGCTGGGTGATGGTGGATGAGAGGATGAAGAGGAGGATAGGGGAAAGGAGATTGGTTTTGACCTCCATCAGATGTGAAACACTAATACTGTAACACAGCTGGCTGACTAGTCTGTGGGAGGAAAAGAATGATTGTTCTGGTGGAGTAAAGCTATATTACTACAATAGTGTATATAAAATTGTATATATGTATATATAATTTCAGATTCAACACAGCTTTTTATGAATATTGTTACTTCCTTTGTTTAAATGGGGGGCTGTAATATCCCATGACGATGTTTCATAGCTATTTTTGTGTTCTTACCAGCACATAATGACATGAGCAGACTCATGTCATATCAATTATGTAACTCAGATTTTTCAAATATTAAAACCATGAAAAAATAAAGATAAAATTGCATGTAGTTATAGTGTAAATGATTGACGTCCGACACAGAAATGGGAGTGTGCACCATGACGCACAGAGTGGAGACTGTGGAGGCAGCTGCATCTTCTGTTACATATCAGGAACTGGCCAAACTCACCCTGCAATCTGCCACTGATTCATTCTCTTTTTCAATTTCTTTTCTACACTGGGCAATAGATCTCGAAGGACCAGAGCAACATCTTAATCAGATGTGCTATTTAATTTAATGTGCTTTATGTTCTGGTGATTGTCCACAAGGAAGTCAGTTTTCTTTTGAGAGAAGTGGATTAATTGTAGGCTGATTTCTTTGTCACATGTAATTGTCAACATGCCATGGTTCAGAGCTTCATAAGGAGAAGGAGATTTGATTAGTCAGCACTAATTCCAGCACCTACCACACTTATTAACTTGTGCACTATTGTAGAACCATATTTACCTTCAATTTACCGAGATTCGTCAATAAAATGGTCAGGTTTAAAAGAAAAATATCAAATCTAATTCAAAATCCCTATTGAGAAAGAGAGCAAGAGAGGAAGACGTGTTTAAGTTAGAAGGTAAAGGAAAACAGAGATAGTGGAGGATGTAAAGGCTTCTGAATGCAAATGAGAAGAAATAAAAGAGGAGGTAGGGATGCGAACGAGGGGGTTCGGCCCCTCCTTCTTGTCCCATGGGTATCATTTTGACAAGGTCAACACCACCATCAACCATTCCCCGGCTGACAGCCAAACCGGCAAAGAGCTGTCTATTGTTCTCCCGTGGTTCAGAGTAACCCCCATCTTCTCTCTGAGATCACACACCACAACTGTTTCCCTACAGCACTAACAAAGTGACCTAACAATAATTGAAAACTAAAAACTAGCACACAATCAGAACAGCCTCTGAATCACATTGGATCATGCAGAGTTTGCTTACATATTTCAGATGTAAACATGAGCTTAAGAAGGTGTTTAATTCGTGATTCTCAATGTCATCAGTCAGATATTCTCTGATGGTTAAAAACTGACCTCAGTCCAGGTAAAAAACAACAACCACTCCACTTTTTTTCTGTCCAGCTGCGATCAACTGTCTCTGCACATCCTCAGTGCCTTCCTGTGGAACTTGAGGTCCTTCCAACAGTGACCTGTATATCGAGGTTTCGGGGTCCATATTGATAAAAACATTTGTAACAGTTTTGAATCAACAGTCTGGTCCCATCTGGTAAAAGTGTTCCTCAACCTTAACATTTTTTGGCTTCTTAAGGGGAGATGTGACAGAAAAAGTTTGAGAACCACTGCCTTAACCAAAGAGTTTTGGTTGCCTAAACTCAAGTGCAAGATTGTGCCCTTTATTTACCCCAACCTCCCCACTTCAAATTGTGTAGTAGATGAATGTGACACTTCAAATTACATTTCCTCCACAAAGTATTTGATAAACATGTTTACAGTGCAGTATTATAGTGGTGTGTTGTAGTCTGCATTGGCAGACATAGACAGGCTCTCATAGACAGTTTACAGAGCGTAATCGCTCTGCTGAATATTTGATTTAGTATCCTCTTCACACTTGTGACATCGCATCCTTTTTCGCTGCTGAGTGTGGGCATTTACGTTGGATTGAAGGCTAATGTGATTGTACATTAAGCCATTTATCATCATTATCCTCCTTAATACTAAACATTAAAGCTTCTTTCAGAACTCGTTACATGTCGCCAACTGCCGTGTGACAATAATAGCAATAATAAGAGCAATAATTCCACATAGTTACACTGAGTCTGGTGTAAGGGAACATATCTACACTGACAGATGCAGGGCTGGAAAGTCACACTCTATGGACGTTCAAAGGCTCATCTTGCTCTCCGTTTCAGCACCATAAGCAGTTCTCCTTTAGAATCAGTTTCACTGTTTCCTCCCCTGCATCCTGCTATTTCTTGAGCTGAAACATATTAGTAAACCAACACTGAGCCCCCATGAATATCAATGGTCTCTCTGAATGTCACAGACTGAATAAATGGCCCTTCATTTCTCCTATAATAAGATAATGAGATAATAACACTTGTCTCTGAGAGGAGTGCTGAAGGTTGCTGACAGCAGGAAAAAGAAAAATGGCACTCCTGTTTGGAGGAGTAATAAAGGATGAAAAAGGTTAAGAGGAGGAGAACAAAGGAAACAAAGGGAGGAAAAAATTGGATTATTAAATGTACAGTTCTGCTCTGCAGGTGCGTCGATCCTCGGTCAAATGAATATTTCTATTTCCTATCATCTTTATTTATTTTTCACTTTCACTTTCCTTATCCTCTACATGATTTTCTCATGTTTCTGTGTTTCTCTTTGGTTCCAAATCTCTTCAGTGGTTCACTGGTCCTCTTCCTGCAGGGCAGACTTGTCACATTTCAACACTGTTATATAGTTTTTCTGGGGTATAGCCAAATTTAGACCTGGATATTGTGGTGACAGTGTAGTCAGGCTTGGTCGGAAGAGCTCCCTTATGAAATGGTATTTTACCTCATCTCAATATTGATTTTTACAAAAGGTATTTGCATTTTATCATGGTTTTGGGAGCATTTTACATGAAATAAGGCTGTTTTTATTTCAATAAAAGTAAATAGCATACAATCCAAAACAAGTTATGTTGAATTTTGCTACATGACCCGTTGGTCTGCGTCAACATAAGAAAGACTAAGGCAATAAAAACAAGCCATTAGTTAATTAAAGGGGTAATTTCATAGCATTGTTTTTGGGTTAAGGAAAACTGAACAGCTGTTAGATGATGGAGACTTGGCCTCTTTAGAGTTAACAAATTAACAAATAAAAAGCTTCAATCTGTCTACAGCATTGTGATCAGTGCAGCAATCTATTTTAGCAGCTGGTCAATTACAGCTAATTAATTAGAGCACATGAGCAGAGAGAAGTGTGCCTTGGTGAAGACATGTTTTAGCATCAGGACAGTCTGCTAGAAGACATGGCTTTAGGTTGAATAAATACAAAGTAATGATAAGCGGGTATATTCAAGCTTTTTGTAGAGTGCTTAACAGTAGGTCAATGTTGTTTTTTTGTATGGATGAAGTACTGCCCAGAAGGCGCAGGAGGTTGTTTGGATGGATGGTGGGCAACAAAGAGCAAGACTTCAATGGCTGTTTGCATCCAGACTAGTTAAGTAAAGTCATCATGTGCTTCAAGTCACTGCAGTTAATTTTTCTATTAAATCAAAACCATTATACTTCCCTGATGTTTGATAAACCGTTTAGGTTTATTAAAGTCATGCTAACCTTAATTAGTAGTATATAAACATAATTTGAAAGTACTGTATAAAATGTATATAATGCAGCTTAACTGAGAATTATGGGATCTATGTTGTGGTGTGTGACAGTTGTCTTATTCTGTTTCTGTTTATATTGTATTTATTTGTTGTAACAGTGTTTAATGCTGACTTTTTGGGCAGGTCTCTCTTTGAAAAGTTGCTGTAATGTCAACTAGACTTCCCCTTAGAGCCTGCATGCATTCTGGGATAGACGTCAGCCCCCACCTCTCTGATAAATAACTAATGGGTCAAGAAAATCAATTAATGAATAAAAGAGGTATACTATAGTGCACAAAGGAGCAGACAGGCAGGTGGGTGTATGTAGCTCAGAACTTTAACCCGGTGAGCAGTGTTGCAGTTAAATGAATGAAGAACCAGACAGTACAAATAACAGAGGAGGGGATGTGCCTGGGCAGCCCTCGTGTGGCACATCCGTCATCCCCTTGTTAGTATCTTGGCATGCAAACACATGCACACACACACACAGGCCAGACAGCTTGCTGGGCCAGATGGCCTCTTGGTGAGGAGCAGTGAGAAGCTCCACAGAAGGGTTGGGTTGATTCGTGAACCATGACCTCCACACGTCCCTCCTCCTGAAGAGGGATGGACATCACAGCAAGCCGTCTGGCCTGTGTGCTGTGTGGTGGGGGTGGAAGGGTTATTGTGGAGATGGAGAGAGGGGATTACAGTGCATTGACTCTGTGGGAGATTTACTTTCTCAAATATAACCGAGGGAATAGTGACAGGAAAGAAAGAACACTACCTGGATATTGCAGTTTTCATTATCTGACATATAATCAAATATTTGCTTGATCGACATGGGAGATCATTTAAGTATTCAGTCTTTATTTCTTACAATTAAAACATCATGGTTCAAAACATACCATAATAGAGCTTAATGGGCATGTGCAGAGAAGGAAGGAACTTTAAAGGCCTTATACAAAGCATATAAAAGAGATTGGGTTCATTATTTCAATTCTTACTAAACAATAAACATGCATTAAGAACTAAGTAATTTTTTTACCTTTTGTTCTCTTTTTAAGCACTTTCTTACAGCTTTAAGACAGAGGACTTGTTGTGCTTGTGCTGATCCTTTTATATCACTTTACATCACTTAACGTAAAGTAATAGTAAAACTACATTAAGTTAAGGTTAGGCATCTGTAAAGAAGTACACAAATGGAGGTCTACCTACTTTATATTGCCTTTTGGCTCTTTATGTGTTGCCGTGTGTGTCTGTGTGTGCACGTGCGTGTGTGTGTATAGAGAAAGAGGTGGGAAATGTGGGTGTGGCGACTGTGGAGCAGATTCATCACAGCTTGGCATGCATGTAACAGTGTGCGTTTCCTTTGTCCTGTCTTTTCTTATTTATCAGTGACTAATGCTCACACACACACACACACACACACACACACACACACACACACNACACGGACACGGACACGGACACGGACACGGACACACACAGCCTTGTGTCACTGTCTTTGTGGGGACCCTTCATTGACATAATACATTCCCTAGCCCTTTAGCATCCAACTACATGGATAACTTTCACCCTAACTGTAAGTTAATTCCTGAACCCTAAAACAAAGTCTTAACGCTCATAAAGCCTATATAAAGCCTATATTTAAAAAAGCCTATAAATATATACATATATATAAAATATACATATATCAAAAAGCCTATATAAACTTGTTGAGTCCAGTATTTTGGTCCCCACAAAGCTGTCGCAATATTGTGGAATCCTGTTTTTTGGACCCTGCGGATTTAATAAAACAAGCCCACAATTACATGTTCAAAAATGTCAGAACCTATACTGAAATAATCTGCGGACTAAACATGAGCGTCCAAGCAAAGTTGCATTATTTATTTTTATTTAAGGATTTTTAATGTGCATTTGAAGCCATGTTTGCTGGACTTGAACTTGACATTTAAAATATGCAGAGAAGGGCCATGACTGCAGAGGCTAAACATATTAATTAACTTGTTTATAGTTTGCACAGTTGCAGTATAATCGACAACTCCAGTATTTTACAGCAGCAGAACGATCAAGATATGCTCATAGGTATAAATAAGAGAATACAAGATATATACATTTTCTGTGCTGCAAATAATCTTAAAGTAACAGTATAGAGAAATAGAAAAAATTTACAAATGTTTATTTTTTGCTTTTTGAGGGTTCCTAGATGTTAATAAAGGGGTCCAAAACCCGCAGAGACACCCTCAGCCCATATCTCACACACTGCATTCATTTTATATCTGTAAAGTGGAGCCCAACATGATTATACAGTCAGCTAAATTAAACATAGGTTATCAAACTAACTTCAAACCAGTAGCAGTTTTTTTCTTATTATTTTTTCTTTTGATAAATCCTGTTTTCAAGTAATATTGTGTATTATGCATTTTTTTGCTCTTTGCTGTAAAGACTTGAATAAACAGGAAATGGCATCAATGCATTAGCAGAACCAAATGTTTAATGTTTAATTCTGCCTTATTTATTTTAGTCTGAAAGTGTTATTGCTGCTATAAAGACAGAGTAACAAGTGACAGTGTTTTCAAACTGAGCATGGGCTTTTTAGACTCTAATCTAGATCTTAATCTAATCTAGATTACAAAATTAATCCCTAGAAGTAAAACAATGCAGAGTCTCTGCCTTGCTCGGGGCTAGGATCAGATGTAATCTGAGCATCCGGGGAGAATTGTCTGTCGGGTTAAATGATTACATAACCGACATCTTCAAATCCTCAGTCAATCACTGGTTGTACTAGTTGCACAGTTTGCCCTAGAAGGAGAGGAGCCGGTTCAGTGTTATCCATACCTTGTTACCAGTAATATCTTGTTAATGTCCACTGATGTGTATTGTTTAGAGGTGATGTCAGCAACAACAAATGGCACGACTGAATCATTTGATTTCATATTGTGGTTTCCTTTAACATACACTTTCTATCCTGAAGTCAAGAAAAATGGAGGCACTAGTATTATGTCTGGAGCAAAGATTCTTACAAATTTTAGAAGACGTTTTACTTTACTAAATGAGGAGAAAATGAAAAATGTCTCGAGCTTTTAGTGTTGAATCTGGGACAATCATCTGGCTGATTGTCACTAAAAAATTATATTTTCCTTTTTTGTTGTTATTAAAAAGTAAATGTAACGATCAACAAAGTGTTTATGATGACTGAAGTGGTCGTAAAAGTGCCATTTTAATTGTTAAGTTTCTTTCTTTCTGTGTGTCTCTGCAGTGCCAGATCTCCCAGGCCCTCAACGGTGTCTCCGACAAAGCTAAAGATGCCAAGGAATTCCTTGTTCAACTCAAGAACATGCTTCAGCAGATACAGGTATAACACCACTGTACAACACATGTGCACTTCATTCTGTGTAAAAAAATACTGTTCATACATTTCTCTGTAGATTTCTGCACAATTGTATATTAGAAGATGTCGTGTGACATCGACATACACACATCATCAGTGACAAATCCTGTGTGTACTGGGGGGAATTTACTTTTTTAACAGAAGGTGCAGAATAACATTAGTCTCATTAGATCAGAAGGCAATGCAGCTACAAAGTGATGAGGGGAGTGCTCTTTCATTACACTACCGATAATCTTTATTTGGCAGACCTCTGTTTTGTCAGGCTCATGGTGTGTAAGGTGTATGCATGCTAAAAAAAAACTAAAACTATTACCCCAAAATGCAGAACATAAGAGGTGATGGTCACAGCACACAGTTTGATGATGTTTAACAAGTGGAATTGGGACACACCTCTTGATTTTGCTCAGACCAGAGGTTTCACATGAATGTCTCAGGATTTCTATGGTCTCAATATTTTGTCTGGATCTCCATGAGCTTGACAGGACGAAGGTCTGGTGGTGCAAGATTGTACCTGAACCGATATCCATGCCTGATCAGTTTCCTCCACATGTAGAGGTCTTTAAACATTACACCACCACTGATGTTTTGCTTTGGGGAACCTGCCGGTAATGGGCAATAAACTCCAAATAAATTAGTCACAGAAACACATTTGGACTCCTCACACTGTGCAGCAGGGAGGTAAAGCCACTGAATCACTAAAACAAACCATATCAGCTAAATTTGTGCCATGTGCATATATATTTGTGTGGTGTGTGTGAGTTTTGCCTCTGGACAGCGTTACTGTGCAGCTGATCTCTCCAAAAGCATCTGCCAGTCAGGCACACACACAATGCCTGCGCTGTCATATCTTGTCAGTCACGGCATTACGAGCCAACATTAAGAGTCTTACTGCAAAATGATGAAGATTGCATTTACATAAATAAAACAATTTTTCACTAATTTGCTCTGTGAGCCAGAGAGCCGCAAGAGAGACGAATGGATAAAGAGAAAGAAAAGTGTGGGAGTGAGGAAAAAGATCTCCAGCACTCACCCTCTTATAGATCTGAACTGTGTACCTCAGAGGAGGACACTTGATTGCAAATCACTATCTAAAACCTCATCTCCTCATCATGTTTTATGCTTAGATAAAATGCTCCTGTGGATTTGTCTCTCATTAACTCCCAACTACTGTAACTAATGCGCGCAGACCTACAGTACCAACAAGTCCTCCAAATTAAACAACACCTTACACCTCTGTTTGCAGAACGACATAATTTGTCCGTGCCTTCCAAAACCATTTCAAAGCACTGTTGAATAGATAATGAATAAATTTGTTTTCTGATCTGACCCTTTTTTGGTTAAGGTTTGGTTAGGTTCAGGCACAAAAATGATTTGGTCAGGTTGAGGTAAACTTGGTGGTTTGGTTTAAAATGACTACTTCATTAAAGATAGGAGACCTTTGTCACCATGGTGTCAGCAATTTACATTTGTCTAAGGTCAGGGAACAATGTTGACCGTTCGCTTTAAACGGGAAACACAAGAGTGATCTCCTGCGTTAACGTCGAATGTTCTCTTGAGCCATCCATCCAACCCAAGCTTCTCTGTGCTGAAACATGTCAAGTCAAAATGTCAGTGACAAAAGAGAATTCATGATTCATGAAACATCCTCATCAAATTCTTTGTGAATCAGGATTGTTCTTAAAATTGATAAATGTTCCAAAAAAACGCCATTAGTGCAAGTCCATAGCATAGAAGCCCAGATTCTCCAATGAACAACAAACCACTGTCAAGTCCCTGCAGCCAGGTTGTAAAAGCTTGTGGAAAACCCTCCTAGAGGAGTGGAGGCTGTTGAAGTGCCATATTACTCTAATGTGCATGGTGTAGAAATGACTTGATTTCAACAATCACATGTGGGTAATTTGGCCGTCCACATACATTTGGCCATGTGCTTTAAGTATACTGTATTTTTAGAATGTATAATATGTACGTGTGTCCTTTTCTTTTCAAGTTTACAATTATTATTTTGCTCCTTCTGATCATGTGTCTATATGTGCTTTGCTTCAGGAGAATGGTGTGGAGTTTGAAGCTTGCCTTGTGGCGCAGTGTGACTCTTTGATTGAGGCACTCACCAGACAGAAAGCCAAACTGCTCACCAAAGTCACCAAGGAGAAGGAGTACAAGCTGAAGGTGGGACTAACTGATGTCTTATCAGTGTGTAGCTGCATGTCTGCTCAGATATTAACTTGCTGGTTTTCTAATAAACACCACTAGTGATGTTTCTAGGTGTTTGCATTAAAATACTTTATGGGGAACTTTTTGTACAAAGGCATTAACAATAATAATTCTCTTCTTATCAGTTCCTAGCCTGCCTAAAGTGAGCTGCATATTTGCGGTTATTTGATTGTAAGAAATGGTATTGAAATCTGGCTGCATGTCTTTTGGTCTGTCTGTGTGCTCTTACCAACCACAAATCGCAATAATGCACAGCACTTCCTCATGTATATATCAGTATGTCAGCGTAATTATTAGTAGATGAAAAATTCATGACACTTTTCAAAGAATATTCAGGCCAATAAAAGGCTGTTAATCTATCATAGAAATGTGTCATGTAATCTATGCAGTGGTTTTGTAAAGCTTTAGAAAACTTGGTTTTCTCTTCAACATTAAATGTAAACAGTTAATATAAGCAATAATAAAGTTAGAAAGAAATATCCTTAGTTATAGAGAATATTAATAACCCAAATCTCCAACAAATCAACCTTCATTCTTAATCAAATTAAATTAGTGAGAAGAGCACAGGGAAAATAAAATCTCATGTGAAATAACCAGTTATGAGTGAGCTCAGCGATTAAAGTAAGAGCCAGATTAGAAGAATATGTTTTCAGCACTTTTAATACATGAAAAAGTCTCAGCTCTTAAACCAGAGATTTCTATTTAGCAGTCTAGTTTTAAAATTTTTTTTTTAAACTTTCCTCCGTAATTCCACCGATGGGGTTTTCCTAAGTCCTAGTGAATCACATGGACGCCTGCCCAGCCTCAACGTGCCCACCGACTGACTGACCGTCTGGCTGGTGGCGGGGGAGGGGGAGGGGTGTTTGGACGGAAGCCCCAAGGACAGCTGTTGTCATTATCTGCAGGATGGGGATTGAGATTCAGCCAGAGGGCAAAGAGCTAGAGGCTGCGATGGAACTGGAACAAGAGAAGAATAGCTGCTTGTAGATGGCTGATAAACTAAAACACATTTTTACATGAATAAATATTCAGGACACTGTTTATCTCTAACTGATAAAATCACAGGCTTCTATTCATGTAGGGACAAAATAAAACAGAGAAGCAATTGCTGAAATGCTTACGGCTCAAAACCAAAATTTGTGTGGTATATAAAGCAGCGGATGCTTACATCTTTTGGATCAGACATCTGACATTCAACATGAATTTTAAGAAATTAAACAATTGAAAGACAATAAAAATAAGTAATTGATAAAAAAGTATACAAAAGAAGAAGGTACGGTATTGATATAATGATGTAATAAGATTAAATAATAATAAGATTAATAATAAACTTTATTTATCAGAAACACAATTAAATGAAATCCGGCAACAATGAAATACAATAAAATATACCAAGTAAGATAAATAAGAACAGTAAAAACAAAATAAAACACATAAAACATAGTGGAACTACAAAAATAAAAAACGTTGTTGCTATTAAAAAAAGGTAATTGTTAAGAAGTGAATTAAAAGACTTTGCAGATTCTGCAAATTTCAGATCTTCAGGCAGGGAGTTCCAGAGTTGAGTGGAGGGGAGCAGCCAGACGAACCCTGAATGAGGCTGTGCTTTGGCTGGTAGGAGGGCAGCAATTCAGCAATATTACTAAGCAGCTGGTGCTTTAAATGTTATCAATAAAATCTTAACATATAATAATCAAGACGCAATGATACACAAGCATGTACGACCGTCTTGAGACCTGTTTTTTGAATCTCATGCATAAGAGACATAATTCCTCTCCTTGTTTTATGTCTCCTCTATTTTTTGGCTGAAAAGTGGATAATATTTTGCAAATGTAATTTTACCAGGACTCTTCACATATTGCAGTTTTCCCACTAAAACCACAACAGAAAAACTTTGCATCTTTGAATTATGGAAGTGACAGACTGATTGTTATTGGATGAAAAGCATAACTTTTTCATTAAAAAGTGCCAGAGGAAGGATCAGGCTTTTACAGATGATCTGTTTCAGTGGATGTTCTTATGTTCTTTTGCTCTTTCCTTTTTTTCAAAAGCACTTACAAGACTTTTAATCTGTTTTATAGATACAGCTTTGGCCAGACACAAAGTCAATTTTTTTTTTAAATAAAATACGGTAAATCTAAAGAGTGTGTCTACAGCAAGAAAGTCAGATGTCTATAAAAAAATCACCAAAGCCAGAGTGTAATCCCTTAAAAGCAACATATTTTGGTTTCCTCTTTCAAAGAACAGCCAGATATAGGCCTGCTAGTTGTATTTATCTGTCCAAGTGGTGTGTGTGGCTGTTTATATATGGATCATTACTAAAACTTCAATTTTATTTCGGATTTTGTGATAAATTGTGTAATTTTGTATAATTGTGTACATTTTGTAAGCACAGTATTTACTACTGCATATGTGAAAAAGTTGTATAGAAGACATTTGTGTCTCCAGAGGGAGCTGTGTGAAATCTGAATCCTCAAGTGATGTCAGCTGGTGCGGAAGACTACAAGTTTTAAAAAAAAAAAAAGAAAAAAAAAAGAAAGAACTGAGCTCTGTCTGAGGTTGACAGCTCGATGCTACATTAGCCGCTACTAGCATAACACACCCGAATCTCCTACCAAACTGTGATGGTCGAGTTGAATGGAGGGTAATGTAGGTGGCAGGTTTTGACAAGGAAGAAGATTTATGAAATAAAAAATACAGTATTTCTGGTTCTGCTTCAAGAAACTGCCCATCGTTAATCTGACAGTGTTATAGGTGTGCAATGCTAAATGTGTCGAGCAGTAACCATCACATGCTTAACACCCATCCTTACCTACTTGAATCTAACTCAAACCGTATCTATAGAGAGTTAAGTTTCAACACAATCTGAAGAACAATTAAAATGTCCTAATTTCCACCAGATTTCCTCACTTTTCAAAAATATTCCAACAAGGTCTGCAACTTTGTGCTCACAAAGATTAATGGTTTAAGAGGGCACACTCAGAAACACACTTAGATACTTTAGCTATAATCCAGCAATTGATGGATTAATATTCACTTCTCTCTAAGTCACATAGATGAGTGTGTGTCTGAGACCTTCTGTGAATAAGATTATGGGTCATCCGATCTTGGACATTGAAGTCAGACGCCAATAGTGTAATTTTTATTTTTAGATCAAACCTGCACAATTTAATTGGTATCTTTAAATTTGTGCAAACCGAGCTGTTATCTTCCACACTTTACTTACAGACATCTGAAACACAAATATTTCATATGACACAAATACAAAAGAAATCCCAGTCACAAGGATCCTGTACAAAACTCCTGCAGGTTTTATAAATATTTTGTCATTTCTTTTCTACCCCACTTACTACTGTATATAACGCACTACATCATGATTGTCTGTACTACTCCATGCCAACATTTATTCTGTACTTGCACTCAAAAATACCCAAATATGGACAAATTCATCCCAAAATATTGCTCTAACCAGAATAGAAAGGTGGTTCAGAGTGTGAGGAAGAGGCTGTGAGTCACGCTTGCAGCATGTATCTCAAATCTGGGCTTGCATTAACATGTTTCAGTATTTTCATCCTCAGATTCATTTAATATGCATTGCATGTGGAACATATTGAATAAGCCCCTGAACCAGGCCTGCAGGAGCTGACGGCTGGTCTCAGCGGGACAGAAGGAAATTGAAATAAATCTAAGATTTACTCAGGCTTCACGCTTCATAGTTTAATGTTGTTTACACAGAAGATAGCGCTGACTTTTCTCAATTTGAATTTAAAAGCTAATTTTCCCATTGTAAAAAAATTGAATTACTGTGTGTGTATTCTGCCATAGGTAAATTCCAGCTGCATGATGGTGTTACGGTTACATATAGCTATAAAAATATTTAAAACTTTTAAAATGTTTCCCCTTATTGACCTTTAATTGTCCTGTGATTAATTCTTTATCCCTCCTTATCATAAATACTCGTACAAAACCCAAGACATACTCTCTCTAAATCAAACCTTTTCCTTTGTTGGGTTTGTAAGCTATTAAAGCAAAACAAAAACCAAAGAAAAGACAAACACATTGCTAATACATTAAATAAATTGATTTATGAAGATAGAGTAAGCAAGTAAAATGTATTCATATAGCACCTTTCTAGATCAGGCTTCACAGTAAAAGAGAAGAGCAAGACTTAAAATACAGAAACAATAAATTAATCTGAGCAAACAGTTGGGAACATTAAAAAAGGTCAGGAATAAAAATGTAAAGGGGGGTTTGTATTTTACCAGTTTTCATTTGATATTTGTGCTGTCGGCTTCAGCATATATGTGATGACCTTTGACCCAGCATGCACACACACACAGTCACGTTTCCATCACTTCTGGGGACATTACATTTACATATCTGGAGAGCTACCCTGACCCCCGTAACCTTAACGTAAAATGTAATCATTTATGTAGCAGGGATTTGCATTTTGACCCCAGGGCCCAGTTGTGCAAAAAGTTTAATCTGCATCAGAATGATCCCGATTTGGACATCTCATGTTTTGCTATCCAGGATCAAGTAACCCCTCTTACTTTTGTGCCAGTTTTTCAAACCAATATTGGAGTGGATCACCCTGATCCAGATCCAAACTTTTCAGGATTACCAAATCTGGATTTCCAGTGCTGTAAATGGGACTACATGTCACAACGCTGTTGATTATACAAAGACCAACAGGTAGAAGAGCCAGCAGGGGGGTCACTTTTATTTGAAGAGACAACATTTCCTTCCATTTTCCCTTCACAGATACACTGTGGGTATTTTGAGCATGTGTTGTCCAGTAGTCCAATAGATAAAATAAAAATCATTCAGAGTTTGGAAAATGACTAATACCTGCCCACACCACACCCACTCATTAATCTTAGACTCAAATTGTAGGTTGTTTTGATCCTCTTTCTGCTGACTTTTCATGCTCTTTATATTTCAACTTATACTGAAGTTGACAGGTGAATAATTAACTGTGATCTCATTAAGCATCAAATAAATGAGGGGGCTAATTACCAAAACTCACTCTAATTAACTCTCTGATTCATTTAGGCAGCCGTTGGTTAACGGTATAATTATCTTGGATTCACCAACATCACAAGACTTTTTCTGTCCAATCTCTTGCTTCCCCTTTTTATTTGTCATGTACATATAAGTACAGGTCGTAGATATAGTATACATGTGTCAGTTGTACTTTGAGCAGATAATTAAACATTACTGATCAGCTAAAATGTAGTGCAGGTATTATGAAATGTAAACAAATGGCTAATCAGGCGGTGACAGTTCACTGAGTTTCAATTAGCTTCAAATGACTTGCTGTGACACCCGTCCAAATCTCATTTCCCTCCTGCTCAGAGTTCAGCCAGCAGATAGCATGTGATGTCTGTGTGTTTGAATGTGTGTGAGACAAAAAGGAGAGAGACATTCAAAGAGCTAGGCAAGAGACCTTTGTCTGGTGAAAGCTGATAACGACTTTCTGTAAAATACTTATCCTTGATCTGAACACATGTTGAAACCGGGTTACTATAGTGTGCCGGGAATGTTATGGGATTATAAAGTCATGCCCCTTTTTCCTGCCAGCCACCAATTCAACTGTTGTTCCAATCAGTTACCAATCACCTGATCCACATCAATCTGCAGACCTGATCCCCATTTGCTAATTACACTCCTAGTATATGTAACAAAATGCTGCCTGAAGAAGAGCGGCAAGCTTGAAAAGTGGTGCAATAAAGAAAAATTGCCTGTCCAAGCGCTTTTTTCTTTTGTTTTTGATACAATTAAGTGTGTGTGTGTCACATATTAACACATCTGCCTCTGCTTTTTGAACACCAACTTTTGTTGGCTACACTTCATTTGGTTGTGTTGGTTTGGCTGTTTTTTACATAGTGGCGAGGCGGGGGAATCTGTCTTAAATGTGGTCGACTTGGTGGTCGGTATGATCAGTTGATAATCAAACAGCTGCTGGTGGTAGCAAGGCTGTGATAAACTTTAATTTAAGACAAACATCTTTCTTTGCAAAGACACTACCGAACCTTTTCTATTGGACTCAGCTTTGACACTCTGTGTGGAAAAATATTTTAATGTTACGATACTGCTATTTTTGTTTACATGCCACACAGAGCAGACCTCTGGCTCCCTCATAAAATATGTAAATTTGCCTTTGGGTTCAGTCCTACTGGACTGTTAAATACAGGCAATTCATTCATTCTCTAAATCTAGGAAATATTGTGGAATTTTAAACAAGCCATAATCGAGTCCTTTACTTGCTCTGCATTTAAGTTCAACATGAGGAAAACTGTCACATTAGGTGTTCACGGTCTAACAATAGTCTTTTTGAGGTTTAAAAACATTTGAAATATTAAAGAGGCTTTGCTAATTTCTCTGGTGTCTATGTCAGGTGGTGCGTGACCAGATCACCCACTGCACCATGAAGCTACGTCAGACCACAGGCATGATGGAGTACTGCCTGGAAGTCCTCAAAGAGAACGATCCCAGTGGATTCCTCCAGGTATCTGACCCACTGTGTGTGTGTGTGTGTTTGAGATTGCATGAGTGTGAAACTTCTTTCATGGCATCTGCATGTCTCCTAATATAGGTCTTCACATGGCAACTGATGAAGCTGTATACATGTATACAGCTTCATCAGTCATTTGTGCAAAACTTTACTATCCTGTGAAAAACATTTAACTCTAAACTGCAAACTTTTTACAATCTAAAAAAGCTGCTGAGCTTTTTGTCAATGCTTTTATCAGATAGGCAAATGGGTTAAATAGTTTGTGTAATACAAGACTTTAGTATGATTTTCTCACCTCAACACGTAATGCCTCATTTTAACATTTTAATTAAAGGGTGTTAAAGAATGAGGTTGGGATTGTTTTATCTATTTATTATTAACAACTAGTTACTGAAAATACTAAAACCAAAAAAAATATATCCCACGTAGCCACCATCCTATGTAGCCACAGCAGACTTCAATGAAACAGAGGCATAAGCGAAATCAAGCTGTGACAAAAGGAACTGCATTGCTGTTTTAGTCTCTTGAGGGAAATTTCTAATCATGATAAAGATGAACAAGCACAGTCTTCTCTTTTAGAACTACTTACATTACAACTTAGATTTCAGAGGACATGCACAAGGCAAACACCCCATGGGGTATTACTGTACATTGCTACTTTTACTACTGCCAAAAATGTAAACATGAAAGTTGAAAGGAAGGAGGAAGCGTGGAAACTTAACTTCAGAGTAGAAAATCAGCTTTGCAGGGAGCCTCTCATGTTTCTGAAGCCAGCACGGTTAAAAAACACTGCACAGTCAGAGAAGGACACAACACACAGACCAACACAGGGTGTATCGGCTTTGCTTTACTTAAACTGCAGCTGGCCTGTTTGCTATTGACCTGACGTGTTTAGTTATCAGCAGGCTCAGATGCTCAATAGCGGATCAATAGTTATTGATCCGTGCATGTTAGGTCAAACTGAGAAAGGTCGAATGGGACATGTGCACCTGCTTAGAAGAAAGAGCCACAAAAAAAGAGTCTGTTTAACCCTAATGGTCCCTAATGGTTAACCCAGTTAAATTCTCAAGAAACACAAAAATTACATTACTTCATTTTGGAATCTCATTATTAGCTGTAAAGCATGGTTATAAAAATACATTTTTATATGTTTGGTATTTGTGATCTGTGTCGACAGGACCTTTATTGCAGCAGTTCCACTTCCAAATCCCAAATAAATATGTTTGAGTTATGTTTTGAGCAGAAAACATACCATACATTTCTTTGTCTGTGGATTACTGTTTGGCAAACAAAAGGATTATACAGAATATTTGTAAATGCATTTGCACATGCATGGCTCATAAAACGCAATACAAATAATATCAGACAGGTGTAATAACTGTATTTATGTGTGTGGTCATCTCCAATTTTTGTCACCTTCTTCAAATGTGCAAGCTGAGTTTGTGGCATCAGGAAGGTTAACCTCTTACCAACATATTGTTTTAAGGTTATAAGGAAGTGAAGAGTGGACCTCAAACAGCCAATATCAAATAAACACAAGGGTTTAAATAGTCCTGTCCAGGGTGTATCCTGTCTTTCGCCCGATGTCAGCTGGGATAGGCTCCAGGCCGCCGCGACCCTGTACACAGGATAAGCAGTTGACGATGGATGGATGGATGGTTAAAAGAAACAGAATATTTCCTACAGACAGCAAGCATGTAAAGATCAAATGGTCTTTTCAGCTTCTCCTACCCCATAGTTAGGGCTCCATTTTTAAAATGATATGAGATAATATTCAAGTGTCTCTGTATCTGGTTATGAATCATTTTTCTTTCTGGAGAGAGATAGCAAGAGAGAAACAGAGTGATGTGAAAGGGAAATATGAAACAGAGATCAGAGACACTCCTGAGGGACAAAGACACACATCCCCTTGCTTCCATTTCATCTGAATGTTTTATAATGTATCGATTATGTGGTCCTTCATGGTTGCCAATGCCTAAATCCTAACTAGGGGCTCTTAAGGAATCAAAGGTGGTTCAAAATGTAATTTGAGGAAACATTTATAAAAAGAGTGCAACTAATCTGAAGTGGAAAAAAGGAAGCTAAATTAGGCAATTTACGTTTTAATGCCCAAGGATGAATTTGCTCAGGCACATTTTTGCAGTTGTGTGTAGTTTAATGTAATGTATTCACTTAGATATGTTTGCCCTGAGGCAGTGAAGCTCTTACCAGCAGGTCTAATTCTTAACCTTAAATATTTGCACTGCACTAACGCGTGCATCATTACACTTGTTGGACACAGTGTAATGAAGCCATGCTAATGGAACAGATCCCAGAACAGAGAAGCTGTTCTGGATGCAGGGAGGGTAACTCAGCGTTGCACGCATGTATGTAGATATTGAATGTGCATGCTCTCATTTCCTGTCTTTGTTTGACTTTGCATGTCTTTTCCTATGCTCATCCTTCGCTGTGTACAAATATTTCGACATTTCTGCACAACTTAACTTGTCTATGTGTGTGTAGATCTCAGATGCTCTGATAAAGCGGGTGACATCCTCTCAGGACCAGTGGGTAAAAGGGGCCCTGGAGCCAAAAGTAGGCCCTGAGTTTGACCTCACCCTCAACACCGACTCGCTGCTCCAAACCATCCTGCAGCTGGACTTCTGCCAGGGAAAAGGTGAACACACAAAAGCAGTTTTAAATCACGTTTTAAGACCCATTTTACAACTTGAGTCATGACTACAGGATCGCTTAGACTATATTTGTCATTATCTTTCTAAGCAGTATGTCTTTTGATTCTTATTTCTATTTGTTCTATTAGTGCTGTGGTTTACATTTGTTCTTTTTAAAGGAGTACTTCATCCATTTAGTATTGCAATCATAAAGATGGAAAAAGAACCGTCAATATTGATATAGCTGAGGCAGAGATATCCTGATTTATTGTCCATATTATGTCAAGCTGCAAAACACTGGATCCTACATTTCCCATAATTCTAACTAAATCCTGTCATTATGCCTCTTTTACATCATATTGTTGAGACTGTAATTACAAGCAGAGACTTACAAGCAAAAAACGAGTTGATAATATCGGACATTTGGTGAAAAAAATTACACAACTACAGAATATGCATGTGAATGTGAACAAAATGGCTGCAAAGTCGCCACTGCTAAAATCCAAAATTAACACTAATGTAATGGATTCAGTCAATTTTAAAGGAACTATATGCAGTTTGTTTTTATTTGGTTTTACTAGTTAATAAACTGCTTCAACACTGCATAAGTAGCTAATTTAAGATAACCTGAATTAATGTTTAAACACCCCAAAGTCAGAATAACAGGAGGTTTTCCTGTTGTTCCATGTTATACATTGCATGTATGGAGCACTAAACCCTCTTTCAAACTCCCTGGCCCCAGTTTGTAACACAAATTTTCAATCTGAGATGACATCATCAGGGTTATTTTCTCAGACTTTAGACAGAATAGGACTGCTCGTGACGAGTAAACTGAACTTCATGTGCAAAATAAGAGGAAGGCCCATTAAACAACCCCATGATGATATATTTGATAACCAATAAACAACATTTACATGCTGTCACTCTTCCCTTGTAAGGTTTCTTTAAGATGTGTCACAGTGTACCAAACTGATTAGCTCTTCATTGGCGGTTGCAACCCAGCACCTGAGTAAACACAGCGTCCTTTACATTCATTCCACTGCAGTCTGTATTTGCCATATGTATTGTAAATGTACATTAAAATTTTAATGAGCTCTTTGCATATTTTATTTTGATACTGCTCCACTGAGGCAGTAAAGATCAAGTGTTTTACTTTGCAGATGTGCATTTAACCTTTCTAAAATACACAATCATGGCCATTTTTCTTTGTAATCAATCATTAAGACATTACATGCAATATTTTGTTTGCTTAATGAGTTGATTCCAAATGCATTGCGATCCATTATAAATCCATATAAAGCATATGCAATATAATCATCACATGATAAGAACATCACGTTCAGTTTAGTGCTGTGTAGTCAATTGTGATATCATAATGTGATTATAGTGATTATGCACTCTTATGGATTTATAATGTGCTTATAATGCTCTATGGTTCCCTTTGGGAGCCACTTCAAGAAAGCTGTTGAATTTTTTATCTCCAGCACCCTCAGATTCAGATTGAATTTTTGTCTGTGAGCACCGTAGAGACAAATTCAAGTCCGTAAATAAAGAATGAGACCCAAATCAGCAGGTCATGGCCCTAGTTGAGTTTTACTTGAAGGAGACATTCTCTAATTTAAGCTCCAGTCAAGCGAACCCAAAGAGGCTTGTTAATAGTAGAGAGGCTTTGGTTGTCCCTCCTTTGTTCTTTAAGGCCAATGACATGAAACCCATTTCTCCACCATAACATCCTACTGATAACCTGGAACAAAGTGATTGTAGCCACGTTTCTGAAGTAGCCTGAAATTATTCTCCATCATTATAAGCTATCATTGATCATCTGAAGTGAATGAGTTGCTCTGGTTTATAAAGTTAACTAACTAAACTCTAATTCAAAACATCAGAGGTTTTGTCTTTCTTCTCCATGTAATTAGTACCCAATCACACACTGTAAGAAACCTACTGTAAAATTCACAGTAACTCTTTGATTACACAGTATGTTACTGTGTATTGGTATACTGTAACTAACTGTGCACAAACACAGTGAATTACTGTGGATTTCACAGGCATTTTTTACAGTGCATAGTTCATGCCAGCAAACTTCCAAGGACATTATTAGGAAATTACTGACCTGTTAAATAAAGCATTAACCTTTATTTTCCCAACATAAAGGTCTAAATGCTGTTACAAAGCACTTATTTATTTACTTAGTTGGCTTAAAGTCAAATTCAAGTTTAGCCTAAAAATATCCACCCATGTGTAAATTTTCCTTAGAAAGCTAAAACTCCCACATTCCCAGAAACACAACAGAGGACAGGAGCTCAGTGTCCTGGTAGCTAGAACCGTGTTCAAAGGTTTGCTTAGGGCTGCTGCTTCTTATTATATTCCTGTTGCATTATCACATAAAACTTCACATGAAAACATCTGAAAAACAAGATTTTGCCTTCAGTTTTCTCTATGCAGTTTATATTATTTAAGGAAATGAAATGAACAAATGGTATGTTTCATATTTTCACATTTTCTATGCAATACTCAGTAGAAATAATTACTTTCTCGTAGTATTATAGTTCTTGTAATGCTTGATACTCCAGTGTGAAGTGATAAAAAATAATAGTAAAGTTTCAATTAAAACACCTCACTCTGTAATTGAGGTTCAGATTAAAGGTAAATTATCTTAAATCATCTCAGCAATTGCGTTAGTATGTACAATGTAGGACAGGTATGAAAAAACTAGATTGTGAAAAAATGACAATATTGCAAAAATAATTCTTACATTTCTGTTATTCCCCTTAGTTGCATGAGGTAAAAGTGACTAAAATATGTATGCAAATCAGGTGAGCTACCGTCACATACTTGAAAAGACACACAGATAGTGTTATTCATGACCAAACCTTCACATATGCACTTTGAAGTCTCGGTATAGTTGCAGTGTTTTCTGATCTGATATAAGATATATGGGTGTATGGTAAATGGGCTTGTGTTTATACAGCATCTTCCTGGTCTACTGAAGTACTCAAAGTGCCTTCAAACACTTGTCACGTTCACGCACACATTAATTCACTGATGCCAGAGGCTGCCATGCAAGGTGCCAACTGCTCATCAGGAGCGATACAGCACTTCCTATCCAAAGCACTTACAATGATACTAAGTTCACACACATAGCACAACCATCAGGAACAAGGACTGGGAGAGCTGGGAATTAAGCCGGCAGCCCGCCACTTGCTAAATAACGTGCTCTACCACCTGAGCAGTAAACCTCTGAAAACCTCTGATGTTTCCTAAAATGCAAATGATTAATTTTTACATTAATGAAACTTTGTACAATGTTTGCATCATGTTTTAAAATAACTTAAAGGAAGACTTTGTCTTATTCAAAATGTTTAGAATTTATAATACTCTGACCTATAAGTTGATATTAAATGGTAAAAATCATGAGATTTACATTCATTTGCATATGAAGGATCATAAGGCTTTATTTTCTTGACCACATTTTTGAGATTATTAATTCATTGTGTGGACATAACATGAATTACAGCATACTCTCTTCACTGCTTCAGTGAAGATGGAACTTGTATCATGTTTCTAATGCAATCAGTCTGAATTTCAGTGGTTTCACTGTCAGTTCTAGCTGCTTTGTACGCCTTCTGTCCGTGTGCTCTTTTATTAAAAATTCCAAACCAACGTCATATTTCCAGATGTGCAGGAGAGTCCGTTATTGAAACAAGTGCAGGCAGCAGACAGTGGTGAGGCTGAGATGGAGACAGAGAGCCCAGGAGGTATTTCAGAGACTTTTCACCTCAGTTTAAACCTCTGTTTACGCCTGTGTAAACCTCTGTTTTCCTTCCTTGAATTTATTTTGTCACTCCTTCCTTGTCTCTCCGCCCAAATAGCCCTCATGAATCAGGAAATTCACTGGTGTTTTTTGTCCCACAGCATCTATCTGGTCTGTTTCCTCTGCATGGTTAATGTTTTTCCTGCTCCTCTCCAATGAATGGCAGCTCTGCAGAATAGCGCCGCCTTCACGGGAACACAAAGTTTCCAACAGTCTATAGAGTTACAGAAATTGTTGCCTGAAGTACTTCTCTTTAACCCATGCAAGTCTTTTCTTACTTATTCTTTTACTTTTTAATGTAAATAATCATTTAACCATTATTTCACTGAACTGTTTCATTCATTGTTCTAAACAATACCGGTTGTCATTGTTGCATTGCATTGTAGAAATGCAATACACAGTAATTTTTCCCTGAACATATAATATATATATGATATACAGTATTTAGTAAAAAATGTACAATGCCAGGGTGAATTAGTGAATTATTACACACACACACACACACACACACACACACATATATATATATATATACATAAAATACTGTACTTCATTTAACAACAAGTAATCTTCATTATCTTGTGGTTGTGCATGAATCAAAGAACTACTTTGGCTACAAATGCTGTGAAAAGTATTGAATTTAAACAGTAATGTTAACATGTGCACTGAATATTACACAGATCCTGCTACGTTGTTGTTCCCTTTGTCATGACTGTTGCCTTTCCTCTGTGTCTTCACTGCTCTTATTCTGGTCTAGATAATAAATAAGGAAATTATATGAAGCAGACTTTATCACCCCGAGATCTGCGCTTGGGTGATTTTTACCCTGTTTCTGTTGTTTGTGTGTTCGTTTCAGCTCCTTTTGGAAAGCAGTTTTGCCCTGTTTGTTTTACCACCACAAGGGTTTAGACAGATATGGCTTTTTAATGGAAAAATTTTCCCTTTCTTGACTTTTTTAACAAGCTGAGAATCCTGCTCTGATTCTATTAACTCATTAAATCATATATGCTGATCCGATATCATCAGTCTGTCTTTCTATTTTGAGTTTGTATCTCAAGAGTACAGATCAGTTAAGAGTCAGTCATTTTCCCACCTTGACAAGAACATAATGTGGGGGGACCTTTTGGAAAAGAAATAAGCCAAGTAGTGTTCAAATTATTGCTGCTGGAAGCTTAAGTCACAAAATGTCCACAAACCGTCAAAGCTTAACCTATGCACCGCTGGCACTGCTACCTCTAAAGGGGTATAATGTCCTCACATGGCCTACTTAAAGCCACTGATTCCCAGCTGTTGCCCCTTAAATGAACCTGGAGCTTTTTCACCTGTAATCCACATTAAAGCTCCTTTTTTTCTTTTATTAGTTTGTTTAAATGCCAGCTCATGGCATCACCCTGTTTGTCTTCCTTTTCTCTTCATCCATCTACCCTTTCAGCCTAACCCTCCCAAGACTAACCCACCCCCCCCATTACAGGCTTTACGTCTCATCAATCTATTTCTCCCTACAGTAGAGTCTGGACCTCCGGTGCCAGCGGCGCCTCTGCTGCAACTGGAAAAGTGCTGCACCAGGAACAACAGCGCCACCCTGGCCTGGAGAGTAACTGCACCCCCTAGCAACCCCATTGAGGGATACATCTTGGAGCTGGATGATGGCAATGGAGGACAGTACAGGGTTAGTGCAACACAAAAAGTCAGAATACATACTGTGTGTAAAGAAGAGTACAAGGCTCGACAACAATATGACAGTAATCTAATCTCAAATGCAGTAAATTATGTCTCTTCCGTAGCTAGTCTTCCTTTTTTATTTTATTATTCATAATCCATATGCTGCTCAACTCTAAAAAAGCCAGATGGTAGAGTGTGTGTTTGTGTGTGTTATATGTGTGTAGTTAAATGTGTGTGTCATCAGCAAACATGCACTTTAAGCAAGTGAGTTCTTGCCTTTACTAATACATATCTAATGTGTTTAAGCGGTGAATATACAGTACATGTCCTTAATCTGCATTTGTAATGATAGTACTAAAATGTGTGTGTGTACCCTCAGGAGGTATATGTGGGGAAGGAGACAGTGTGTACGGTGGACGGCCTCCATTTTAACAGCTCATACAATGCCAGGGTGAAAGCCTACAATACCATTGGTGTGGGGCCGTACAGCAAGACTGTGGTGCTAAAGACCTCGGATGGTAGGTAGTGTGTGTGAAAACTTTTGTTTGTGAGGATCGTCGTTAAACAAGTTTCATGACATGCAATAATTTGTACCATGTCAGATTGATTAGAGAATCTTCTTCCACTCAACATGAGTGGGAATTTGTTATATGTAAATGAAGCGAATAAGATGCATAAAAAGCTTTATACTACAGGCAGTGGTGGCCTTTAGCATCTGGGTGTTGTTTAGAGCAAACAGCTTTAATCACAATCAATTTGAGAAAACATTCGCGTACATTGAGATATATTTATTTGTAGCTGAGACATTAACCTTTTATTTGATGCTGGTTAGTATATTCTGCCAGAGAAATACGGCAGAGAGTGAAAAGTGCGCCAACCATCCCCGGTCTCCCCTACACAGGGACGCAGAGAGAAGGTCAGTCTATATAATGCGCCATATTAATGTTTTCTGTATTAATTTGAATGTCCAGGACGACTTATATTTAATTGTTATTTACAACAATTTGATAAGGTTTTTAAAGCAGACAGCAAACTTGAATGTTAAATCAGCTGCAGCAACTACACAGTCAACAACAGGGAACTAATGCATGAGAACTGCAGGGAGATGAATTAGGGAGAGACAGGTCATCATAATTTGTATGCAGCACAGTGAGAATACAGACGTTTCATAGAGGAGACGAGTGGAGCCTATATAATGCAGATCTGTCAGTTCATACACCTCACTGATAAACCACAGAACTGTAGAGCAACATTAGGCTTCATGATCAAAGAAAGTTTTTCACTTCAACATTTCTTTCCATATTCTCTCTCTCTCTCTCACCTGCGAGTCTGCATCACACTTTTATACAATTGATGGTTTTTACAGTATAATGCCTGGTTTTAACAGGTGCTACAACCCCCTTAGCACTCCTATTTCCTGTGTCCATGCCTATTGATGCACACTGAGTGAAATGAGAAGTTGAATTATTTAATTCTTGCATGTCTTTGGAGGGTGGGACTCTTTTTCAATTGAAATGGATGAAACATACAGTCGCTAAGGTCAATGACTACAGACACTGAGTCCTGTAGTCACCAGAGTCCTTTTGTTTCTTCTACTTTCTTTTGCCCTTCTTTCTATCCTTCACACCACTTTCCTTTCTTTCTTCTTCTTCCTCCTTTCTTCTGTCCCTTAACCTTACTCTCCTCTAATTCCCCTTTCTCCCCTTTCTCTTTAGTTCCTTTCCTCTCTTTTCCTTTCCTTTCTTTGTCTGCCTTTCCTTTCCTTTCTCAGAGAAAGTGCAGAAACAAAGGATGAAAAAAAAGGGACAATGACAAAATCCATAACTGAATGACATTTCCCAAACGACACCACACGCACACACACACACGCACACACATCTCACTTTGCCAACCCACAATAACAATGGGCATTAGTCTGTTTTCATACTGATAACCGCTCATCCCTCCCGTCCTCTTTTCTTTCTCTGTCTTCTCTCTGTCTGCCTTCCTGCCCTCTTTTTCGTTCTCTCATCCCTCATCGCCTCCTCCTTCTCTTGCCTTGAGGACTATAGCTTTCTACAGCTACACAGAGACAGGAAATTATGGGATGCGACGCTTGTTGGCATGACAGGGAAAAGAGCAGACGGCAAAGGCTCTGGCTGCACAACAAACACTGATCTCTATATAAAATGTTCTTAAATTCGTGATAAATTTGTATAATCCTTTCTGTGTATGTGTGTGCGCAGGTGTGTGTTTCCATGGCCCTTTAGACACAATAGTATATAAAATTGCCAGACATGGATTTCCATAAGTAACTCTGTCTGGAAAGAACCAATGTAATATATATAATGTTACTGTTTGGCTGCTAGGTTTATTCTCACAAAAGACTAAATGTGAATTAGATGTTTCGGTGAGCTAACTTTATATTAACAAACTAATCTTAAAGAAAATAAATGTTTAAAAATGTGTTCATCATGGCTACATTGTTTGTTCAGGTGCTCAGTTGCAAAACTCAGATTTGGAGACAGGGATGCGGTTTGGAGGGGAAAAGGTTTATTTCACAGATTACAAGGACGTACTAGGCAGGCTCACGGGGGGTTCGGGGAATCCAGCATGTCGCGGGGGTCAGGATGAAGTCCAGGGAAATCCAGTGAGTCCAGAGGGAGGTCCAAGGAAGCTGAGCTGCGTGGGAGTCGGACCAAGTGTTGTAACCTAAGGCACAGGGAAACCAAGTTAGTAAGGTAGCAAGCAAACAACAGAAGCAAGCTAAATCTGTCTGGAAGCATGACTGACGGATATCATTAGTCTATGAACTGCCGCTGAGTGGAGGGGAGAGCTGGTTTAAGTAGCACATCTGAGAGGAACTGATTGTCTAGCCACCGGTACTCTACTCCCACATGCCAGACGCCACTTCTGTAATACAACACAAGGGAAGAGGGAAAGGGAGGAGGAGAGAACAACGGGGCTCCTCCACCAGGCTGGGAGTGCCTAACATACGTTTTATGTTCACAGAAGATATAATTGAAGAATGCTTTTATATTATTCATCTCATCTACCAGCTAATGGTCATTCAATCAGAGAGAGGTCTTGTGCACCTGTCAAAAATGTCCTAAGATTTAACAATGTCCAAAGCCATTGACTTGCTTTTGCCATTTACTTTTAATTAATATTCAATTTGTCTAAAATATTTGGGAAATTTTTTTAGGCTTTGAATTATTAAAAAAATCATTTAACCATATGAAAGTTGTTTTGGTATATAAACATTGTCTCTTTTTGTAGCAAAATGTGTTATTATGTGAAGCTGTTATTATGATTATCATAATAATCATTAAAAAATGATCTCACTGGAACAGGAAGTTATTCCTGTTATAAAAAGAAACAGTTTCTCCCTGTGGCAGCAAAATGTGTCTGTGGGTCGGGGTATAAATGATTAATGAACACCATCAAGGGGATGCAAAGCTGGTAAAATTATATTTATATATGCTTTGGTAAACAAAAGTGTGAAACTTTTTAAAAGCATTTATAGAAAAAACTTCAATGTGATTGACTCCAGATTAGCAGACTGACTGCTGTTTCCTTCCTACAGTGGCTTGGTTCACCTTTGACCCCAGCACAGCTCATCGGGACATTGTTCTGTCCAATGAAAACCAGACAGTCTCTTGTAACAGCTACGATGACCGCGTGGTGCTGGGAACGGCTGCTTTTTCCAAGGTAAACACACCTTTAAATTAGGTTTCACATCAAATGTGTAGCTGTTTCTTTGACTGCTGAAGTAATTTTATTGGTGATTGTTTTTGTTTTTTCATACATCAGTGTGTGACTGAATCAGTTTCCACACAGAGATTAATAATAATTAAGTTTTTCACTTCCACATGAATTTCAGGGCACCCACTACTGGGAGGTCAGGATCGATCGTTATGACAACCACCCTGACCCTGCGTTTGGCGTGGCGAGGATCAACACCATGAAAGACATGATGCTGGGGAAAGATGACAAGGCGTGGGCCATGTATGTGGACAACAACCGCTCCTGGTTCATGCACAACAACTCCCACACCAACAGGTAGGTGCAGACGATACCGTGTCTCTGGAGGCCATTAGTATTATTTGGATGGAAGCTAGTATAACTTAAAGATTTTGTTATTTAAGTATTTAGTATGTGGGTGTTCTTGTAGGTGGAGAACACTGACTGGCTGGTATTTGATTTGTTAATAAGAAATTACACATCAGTCTATTGTTAAGCGCACACAGACATCTATATGCAACCACTGTCACAAAATATCTTCAGACGCATTTCCTTTACACCATTTGGTGCCACATTCTAAAAATGCAGACATTTTAACTGTTAAAACTAAATACTTACTGGTTAATGCTGACAAAACACTCGCCACTCTGTAGCTATTCTGGAGCATTTGATTTTATCACATGATCTGCCTAAGGAGACGAATTTGCCTCATAGATGTTTCAGAGATGATGCTGAGCATGATAACATGATGCAGTTAAAAGCTCCAGCACAGCTTCTGAGTTGGGCTTGTGTTAAGTGTTTTGTCAGCTGCTGTTTTCAGGGTCAAAAGTGAACTTTTACTTTTTATTCTTAACCCTTTCCCTAACCCTAACCCTGGTGCAGAAACCATGTGTTAATACTTTGAATACATCAGAAAAAAACTGACCAAAATCTATGTATTGATATATATTATATGTGGGGTGGATAAGACACGTGCCTTTGGTGTGAGAGACCCGGGTTCAGTTCCCCACTGTGACACATCCACCAATGTGTCCTTGAGCAAGACACTTAGTTGCTCCAGAAAACAAAATTGCAATTTTAAGTCGCTTTGGATAAAAGCATCAGCTGAATCAATAAATGTATTTCAATTAGGGATGTCCAGATATGATTACGAGATCGGAAATCGGGCCCGATCACGTTGTTTCAGACTCGATCGGAATCGGACGTTACCTCCCAATCAGGACTTGGATATAAATGTGTATATATATGTAAATATAGATGTGCTTTCCAAACACTGTGGCACTTTTATTTTTGTATTTGTTTACATGCCTGCCAGCGTTTTTAAGTTGAGGTGCTATTTGTTTTTATCTTAGACTTTTTTTACATTTACTGTTGCACTAAAGTCCAAAAGTGAAGAATTTATGTTATTTATTATTTGATTGTTCTAGCTACCTCACAGAAGTGCTCTGTTTGTTAACAGAGTTGTTGAATGTTAAAATAAGGTGAATTAAATAAAAAATATCCTGGATCTGTTTTTTCGCTCTTCTTTATTCTTTTTTTAAGTATTCTAGAAGTATCGGAGAGAAGCTGTTGGTCGCACCAAACCTTTTTTGACTTTGTCTTCAGCTTATGTGTCCTCCAGGATAGGCAGAGCCATCGGTGTGTGAATGTGTGTGAATGTGTATTTCTGTTTCTGATGGCAGAGGAACCTTAGTCCCTGTGATCAGTGAATGTGATATAGTGTAAAAGTGCGTTCAGTGGTCGGAAAGACTGATAGAAAGGCGATATACAACACAGACCATTCACCATAAAGCCTTGTATGTAACACATCATATGAGATATCTAAATAGGTCAGACTTAGTGTCTCCAATTACCAGATAGAACCAGTTTGCCCAGATGTAATACAGGGAACAAACCACATCTTCAAGGTCCTTCTAATTATGACTACTGGAAAACCAGTATGCCTCTGCACATAGTTGGCCACAAGGGAAGGCTCTCTATAAGACTCAGTTCCTCATGTCTAATATTGATTTTTTTTTTCTACCACAACCCTTTTATAATAAATAATAATACAATTATTCATAAATAACTTTTCTTAGGTTTACAATGTGCTTCACAGAATAGTAAAAAAAGCAGATTAAACTGCACAGATAAAAACACAGTTAAAGAACAACATAAAAAGAAGAACCAAACAGGGGAACTATCACACCATGCTGGTTCAACTGCGAATGTCACATGTTTAAAAACACATAATCGTAATTGGCCCATACACAGGATTCATAAAACGTCGGAGACTTTAAAAATGTTAGATGTTGAATGCTTATTATAACCTGTCTGATGTCAATAGTTGTTAGTCTGGTGGCTCTAATAACTCATTACCATTTGTAACTGCAGACCTGATGAGTTATTGTAAAGTGGCCATTTATTTACATCGATTTCAAACCCGTTGGCTGGTTGTGGGGGTTCAGAGGGTTGATATTTTACTTACTTTTTAATAAGAAAAGTCTGCGGTTAGAAATTTTTGTCATTTTCTGTTCGTTCACTGTTATTCATCAAGTCCACCATGGAAGTGTTTACACAACGTGAGGGTTTTTTCACAACCTGTTAACTCCAAAGATGTATTTTATGTATGTGTTATTATAACTGATGTTAATACAGAATTGAATAATCAACGCCTCACTACAAAGTGATACTCATCCTTTGAAGTAATTTATAAACAGCATTTGTGTGTCAATGAGAACAGCAACAGCCAGAGTTTCTGTAAGTTGGCATGCTCTTCTGCCTTTCATCATTATGTGTTCTGTATTAAATGTTACACAGCAAAGAAGTAAACACACACACACGCACAAACTAGGGAGCAGTAGAAGAAGAATGCAGGCGACATCAAAACATCTCTCTGTACTCAGTGTCAAGACGAAACATTAAACATTTATTTAAAAGAAAAAGCGTATTCACAAGAAAAAAATTGACTCTTCACAGAATATGCAAAACCTCCTAACTTTGTTTCTCTTCCTTTGCCTCGGTCCAGACGACAGATCGTTGTGCCATTTGCTTTCATGTCATTAATCATCCCATGTGTGTTTCATGGTATTAACCACATATTGATTCTTTCTCAGTGCAGTGACTCTCACTCAGCCCAGTCCTGAGGCAGGTGTCATGTGTTTGTGCACTTACTGTACATGTACTGGATACATAGGTGGTTTTGCACATTATCTTGTAAACTAAAACACAATTTCAGTGACATCTAGTCAGTGACAATTTCAGTACGTCTCTTTCAGGACGTAAAAACGTGTAGTTTTCATTAAGTGCCCATTTTTGTCACCCTTTCCTCCAGACTGGGTTGATGTATTCTGAAATGTCACGTTTGGATGAGCTTGTAAAATCAAATGGAGTTTTAGACTTTATGGACGCAAATGATTAAAAATCTAAATCACTGAATATAGGATTTGAACTTTTAATGCTTTTCCTTTTCTTTTACGCACATTATGTGGAATAAACCAATAACATTTTAAACATCTCGGGGGGAGTTTGGTCCACTGGTGAATGCGAGTTCCAGTTTGAACTTCTTTTTTAACGAGCTGTGGAGAAAGAATACAAGTTACAAGGGAAGAGAAAGGATTGCTTGAATATTCGCAGTCAGATGTGAGTTTCTGTTGCATGGTCCATTGTATTGTCCATGTTATGGACAGTAAACTGTATTTATATTTATGCACCTTGTCCGCTGACAGATCAGTTCAACTAGCAGTTTATTGTCAAAACTGAGCCTCTATTTTAATATCACATGCCATGCTGTTTTATCTATTTGTTGTTGTGGTGTGTGTGTGTGTTTGTAGGGCAGAGGGAGGCATCACTAAGGGTGCAACTGTGGGCATCCTGCTGGATCTGACCAAACACACACTAACTTTCTTCATCAACAAGGAGCAGCATGGACCTACTGCCTTTGAGAGCCTGGACGGGGTGTTTGTACCCGCTGTCAGCCTCAACAGAAACGTACAGGTCAGTGTGTGTGTGTGTGTAGGATGGTAGTTATGATGCATCCTTTGGTGCCTGTAAGTGCTGGGAATGTATGTGTTTCTGTTGACATCAGAGCTGCCAAGACTAGACATGTCAAAGAGCACTGAAGCTTGAGTACAACTGATGCAAAACAAAGGCGGATTCTCTTGTATATTTTTTTTCTTTGTTTTCTTTTCTTATACTTCTAGTCACACACTCTTGGTTGTGCTGATTTGAACTATTTATTATTATATACTATTGGGTAATTTAATCTGCAGAAATTAGATACTCTATAAGGTAGTCGTATGTTTGTAGTGTTGTTGTCCTGTGATTAATTCACCTACATTTAAATGGAGGAGAATTTTTTCAACTCTTTTTTTTCTCCCTCTGACTTTTAAGTCTTTATTTGTACTACTATATAGTGGACATACTTGATAAGACCCCAGAACTAAATTTAGAGCCTGGTCCCTTCAGTGGAAACGCAGTGAGTTCCTTCAAAGGTTCCAAGTTCTGGGGTATAGTTCTTTTGGTCGAAACACAGCTATAGACAAACATTTAAAGAATACAAATAAAGATCTAGAAAGTAGCAGAGCTGTAAATGTTCATCATTATATAATTCACCTAAAGACCTGATGCCTCAATGAAATCTAGGAAATACTGTACACAGTATGTATAACATTTTTGCAAGCAGAAAGCAGACGTGCGTAAAGTAAGGAATCTGTATTAATGAAGTGGTCAGATGCATCTTCCCCACGTTAAACTACATGTCAAGGCCATGCTTTAATGTAGCCCTCTTCACAGTCTGCCGTCACTCTCACTCAGTGATGATCTCATTGAGTCTTTGCTCTGTTGCTGTGTTTCAGGTGACCTTACTGACGGGCCTGGAGGTGCCAAAGAATATCAAACAGTAGGACATCTGTCCTCCCTCCGAGCATGCCGTGGATATAAACCAGCTATGTCATGTGCGGTTGGCTCACGTGTGGACCTTTTCCAGTCACGTCAGGTCGGATTTACCCTTCTCCTATACTTCTCAAGGTGCCCTTTGTCTTGGATACTTCAACGTGAAACCCTGCAACGTAATTTGGGACTAAGGAATAAATCTGAGTTATTATTGGCTATAAATAAATAGAGTGACGCGTGTGGAAGTCACTACAGAGAGGACTGGAGTTACTGTGGATTGCCATACTTTTTTGCCCTGTGAACTTCAGGATACTAACAACACTTATGCTATTACTCAAGTAATTTTAACAAGAAGGAAAGTACAGCTTCTCCTTGAGGCCTGAGACCAAACTAATCAACCGTCTCACTTTGACAGAATCAGTGAAGATTCCAACACTGCTAGAAGATATTTTTGCCTTTCAATTTCGCTATCTGAGATTTTCTGCGCTTTTTAGGGATTTAGTTAGAAAACAACACCCCAGTCACTTTTGAAAATACAAAACAAGGTGATTTCAGGAGGCGAAAAAACGAGGGAGAAACGTCTCAGCAGTGCTTTTTGCTGCTCTGCTTGTCTCTCAGCTGTGTTACATCTTTCAAGGTAAAACTAGATGAAGAGTGTTTTGTAGGAGCTGTAGTGGCACCCCGGGATGTTTCACTCATGAAATATTTAAAAGCTGCACAGTTTTATTGCAGTTGTGGCTAATAAGACTGTCTTGTTATTGACTTCTCTTTTACCCTCTTATCTATCTCATTTGAAGTGGCATTAAGTTGTTTGGTGCTGCTGTCAAAGACATTTACACACTGAGGTCAAGCTGGGAAGCATTGGGCCTAATTCCATTTCAGTTTTCAGTCATTTGACAGATCTGCAGAGCTAGACAGTGACCACCCTGCAAGGGAAATGTTTTATTTTGCAATCTAAAATTATTTTTGGTGCATCAAAGGTGACTTGATTAGGATTGGTTGTGAACTTTTGAAATGGCTTGCTATTTTAGAATTAGGAATCTAGGGAGGAATTCACTAGGCTAACACTTTAGTTACCAGTCAGTTAATTTGCACTTCACATGTGCAGCTGCCTCAAGTGGTAGACTAAAAGGAGAGACTCACCAGAGGCTGGATGATGACAGCAGCACACCTTAATGTGTTATTTTGCCATCTAAAGTGGTTAAAGGTATAGTTTGACATTTTTGGAAGTACACTTGTTTCCCATCTTGCCAGGAGTTAAATGAGAAGATCACCACACTAAGATCTGAGATTGAAAAGTATTTGGCTGCACAGCTTAAGTTTGTGATGACTAAACAGCCAGCATGTCAGTCAGGTTAGAGGTTAAAATATACCTGCAGCATTTAAATACTTGTGTATGTTAGGGTTGCTAAAACTGGAAAATTGTGTGCAAACAATTTGTACCTTATCCTGTTAAATTTATCAAAGTGAGGGAACAAGGTTGATTAATAACCTGCAGGAGCATATCGTGCCTTGATGTTTTCCCTGCAGCGTCTCTCAGGCTCTGTATTCACTGTCTCATAAAGAAAAATGTTTTCACCTTGAGGGAGGAACATCAGAAAATGCTGAAATGAAATGGAACTGAGCCAAACTTTACCTTTTTTGTTCTATAAGTCCAATAGCTAATATAATATTATCAAAAGCAGATATGAGAAGTGTGGTTGTCTCATGGTAATTTTAGTCTGTGCTCATCTCTCAGTCTCTCTGTAGAATCTCAGACGCTGTCGGGCACCTTTAATCTGTCGTACTGAAAATGATCTTGAAAAGTCACATCAGGTGAAGCTACATTTCTGGTACTGGGATTGGACACATCAGCTTGGACAGGACAATAGCGTCAAAATTCAACCAAACCACTGTGACTAATCACATTACATATGTATATTTCATTTATCCTAATGCAGCAGAGAGTAGAGAGGTTTGTTCTTAGGTTATTTAATCTTTGATTTTATTACAATATCTGAAATATTTCTATTCCCTATAAGCTTGACAGTGTGAGAGAGAGACGTAACTGGAGGCACAGACAGACCTGACATACAAAGATTGGGTTTACTGTATGTGTGAATGGAAATCCACAAACTGTAAATACTGAAATGTGAGTTGTTATTATGACGTGTGATATTAAGCATGGATTAAGCATTGAACAAGTTTACAAAATTTCTGAAGCTGTATTGTAAATAGTGTACTGTATTACTGTCTTTGCAATGAGTGACGTTAAAGCCAACTGCTACCACAGCTCGCCATCTGCTGTTGGATAGTGGCAACAACAGGATTAATGCATTACTGAATTGATCCTGCTGTTACGGAATAGCCAACCGTGTTTTCATACCTTTAAAATCGCTGACATTTTAAAAATGGATTTAAAAAGATTTTCTCTGAAAGTTACTATATCATCAACAATCTCATTATAAAACGTTTAGTCAGGGACATAAAATAGCAGTCATTTACATTGTACAAGTTTATATATACGGTGAAGAATTATGATTGCAGGCAGCACTTATATCTTAATACACATATGTATTCTTTTAAATTCTCAGTTCATCACAGACTTTAAACACGCCAGGTGACTGTTCAGAAATACAATTAATTAGGTATTTCTTACTTAAATTAGTGAAGTCTATTTTCAATACAAGAGTAGAAACATTATAAAATGTGTTAGCCTGTGGTAAAAATTTTTTTTAAAAGAATTTATTTAATTACAGAGCATTACAGTAGTATAATAATTTTGGTTAGCTTTTACTTCCCAGGGTTCTTTTTTAATTTAATTACTTTTAATAAAGAATAATGATTTATTTATGAATCAAAGCTGTTACCTAGAATGTTACATTTATGATGTTTACATCCCAGAAGAGCAAACAGGAAGTATATTAAGTCTAGCTAGCTAGCTTAACTGGCTTTTTGCATCTGATGCTGCATCCATATTATGTGGGAGAGATTCTTTTACAGATGCTGAAATCTATAATTTTTAAAAATAAAAATGGATCACATGACGGTATAATGTGAAAGAAATCGCTTGTAGTGATGAACCTGACTCTGCAGCTCCTTGGAGCTTTTTAGCATCTTTCAGCTCATTGTGTTCTTTAGCATTACCTTTAGCTAAACCCCTGTATGCTGTCTGTCCTGTCCAGCACTAAACAGCAGACAAACACAATTAGTGGCTAGCTGGTGAACGGAGAACAGCATTTAGCAGCTGAAACAGATATTTATACCAGGAGTTGGTGGGTATCAAAAACCAATTATTGTTACATTTGTCTGTTGGCCAAAAATCTGACTCAAAATGAATGCTAAGGATGCTCCCTGACTGCTTGATGCGTAAACAAGCACCTGTTTGCAAACAAGTTCACTGTATCAACTGAAAAAGTGATGAGTGCTGCCACCAAGTGGACAAAAAATAGTTACTACATGTTTAGGGGAGCATTTTAGTCAAGGCAATGAAATCCAAATAAAACTAAATTTTAATTTCAATTGGGATTCATCTGTATATGGTCTACCAACTGAAACAGTCAAGAATCACTGAAGACAATACATTTGCCATTTATTCCATATGACTGCATGCAGCATTAGTGTAAAAGTCAGGAGTTTAACCAGTTTCTCCCAACGCAGAAAGCAAACATCTAAACATCTGCCGAAGGGGAATTTTTCCTGACGTGCCCCAGACTGCCAGCTACCACCTAAGGGCTACATTTGCATTTGCATGTGAAGCTTTTTGGCTTCTCGGCTTTACTCTGCTCAGCCTTCCCGTCTGACCGTCCTCCCACCTCCACACCAGAGGAGAAACCTGCCCTGAGGTTGACTTAGCTGTAACCAGGAATAGATTTTAGGTCCACAAGCAAAGGGAGATATCTATCATAGAACCACAGAGGAATGATTTCTTTCTTCAGAAAGTCTGCATGATTTGGGGTTACATGTCTGCGGGCTGTGTTGATGTCAAAAAAGCGCAGACTGGAGGGAATAAAAGCTCATATTAGGTGCTTAAATTCAGTGTTGCAGAGGTTCAGACAGTGTATCAGGTATAATGAGGTTATGCCTTTTCCTTTCCGAATACACTGTTTTTACTAAAATATTAAGACTAATTTATGTGACAGACAAAAATTAAATATTTAAAATGCATCACATTGCAGTCACTCCTGTCTAGATATGGTATCGTAAGAGTGATTGTATGGCATGTTCCTTTACCCAACACTTACCCACCCATGAATGTGAGATATTTTACTAATTTACCTTCAACATATGGACCTGTCCAGGGCATATCACCCACTGTCAGCTGGGATAGGCTCCAGCCCCCACGCGACCCTGTATGCAGGATAAGCGGTTGACGATGGATGAATGGATGGACCGTCAACATATGGTTCTCGGGGAACGCATGTCACTACCGTTCGCTATCTGACTTAAAAATAGCAGATTTATTTACTCTAAAAATTATGTAAATATATTTAATTACATATCTATTTTCTTTTGTATATTGCCCTCTTCAATGTGTTCAGTATAAAAGTTGAATGGCTACTGATTCTATATATACATACATTGTCTATGGCTGATTGCGATGGGCTGTTGCAGGTTTAAAAAAATTCTACCAAAACTCAACATAAAACAGACTTGCTTACATCTTGAAACATGTGTGATGTGCTGCAGATTCATATTTCCTCATGCTCTTCTTTTTTTAAAAAAATATATAAAATACAAGCTGCTTCAAGAAAAATGGCGTGAGAATTTGTGACCTCACCCAGCCGCACACTGCCAGATCACAACTCTTGTTTTGCCATCGTCCTCGCTCAGAATCCATAAACTTTTTGTTTTCCCTTTAATAAAATGAACAGAGATGGTTTCTGCAAAGATCTGTAATGTTTACACCTTGAGTGCAGCAAGAAGCCGTGTACATTTTACACGTTTATAAAGGGAGAAAAACTACATCAGCAAGACAAGTGCTGCTTTCTCAAGGTCCATTCAGAGTGTTTGTATGTGTTCCTTCATTAAAACTTCTGCCAGGACTTAACTTGTGTGTGTACAATGTTTTTTTATATATATTTAACCCCTGTCCCGGTATGATCCCTTCCCTTCCTGCCAATGTAAATGTTTTGTACGACTACATGGTTTGTATATGAAAAAATGAATTGTAACTGCATAATTTTAAAACCTTTACAGCGTAAAACACGAGAAACGCAAATGTCTTGGGGTTTTTTGGGGGGGGGTCATTTCTAAAAACAAAATAAACTAACTGTGATGGAACATTATTTGACAAAGTCTCCAGTTTTGTGCATTAACGTCCTGCCACAGTGTACAATTAGGGTCCATTTTGGAGATCGATAAACTGCATTCTTGACTCAGCAGTCTGTCAAAAATAAGCCTCCCATATTTTACTGCAGACCAGTGACGTGTCCCCTGGAAATCAGTCCAGCTCACGTTGTATTCAGCTCTCGTCCACTTCTTCGTGACACTGTAAACAGTCCTGCAGAAAGCTGAGTCACTGACGGAATCCTGGATACCAGTTCTTCCGGTTATATTTTCCCATCCTGGAAGACTTAACCTCATCTTTACCTGCAAACATAAACATGGACACACTGTGACTCTCAGCGACACATTCAGTCCACATTAACCTTATCACTAGAGGTTCCAGCATAGCCATTACACTTAACTTACGCACATTTAAGTCCCAGGTTAAGACCAGTAGGTGCCCTGCCTTCGGGTCACCTTTTCATTTAATTCCTCTTAGGTCGTTTGCTTCAAGTACAAGAACACACTCACCCACGCCTATTTGCGCCGCTTGTTGCCTTTGATTTTCTGTATCTCCTTGGAGCTGAGGACCAGCATGCCGTTCTTGAAGCGGCCCACCTGACCTGTGGGGGCCTTGCCAGAGCCAGAGGACACCTTCTTCTTCTTGTCCCTGGTGGTTTTGGTAGCAGCACAGGTTTCAAACATCAAGAATATCTCTTAATTTGGGAATTTCTAAAGCTTAATCTTGAAGAATGTTAGATAAAATACTAGTGCTGGGTTTTCTATCCAAATATTATGATAAATTGTTGTTAAATAAGGATGCATTATGTGCTTAGATAATTATGTACAATACTTTAATTATAGACAGATTCAAGGACAGTCATAAAGAGAAATTTTTGCTGACACGTTGGTGTCAGCCAGTATCTCCCAAATGTTTAGTTTCAATATTCTTACGCTAACCTGCTGCCCTGTGATGTCTACTTATCAAATACTTTAGGAAAACGTCTACAGATACATTCAGAATTGACTGTCTCACCCACCTTTGATTACTCGGCTTCTTCTTTTTCTTCAGGTCCTACAGAGCAATGACATAGAAGAATAGGTAGAATTTCATGGAAATTCATCACTCGTTTTTATAAAGAAAAACAGTACATCTACTTAATTATCTAAGTAAAGCTGGAACAGTTTGGTTGACTGACTGATGGTGCAGGTCTTACCGGCTGAACCTCCTCCTTTGCTTTCTGCTTCTTCTCTTTGATCGTCTGCTGCAGCAGCTTGTAGTTCACATAGTCTTTCTTAGGAGGCTGATTAAGAGACAATAATTAAGTTGTGACTGGATCATTCTGCTATTAAAAAGTCTGCGCTACAGAAGAACCTAGCATGTGATGCTAATTACATACGCAAAGCAATTTTCCTTACTCTGGCTCCCAGCATGATCGCTCTGTCTTGTTCAAAAACACGCTGCTGCTCTTTCTTGTAGCCTGTGATTCCAAACCGATGGACCTCAAGACGAGCCTGATGTCAACATAAACAAAAAAAAAGTATATGGCCAAATATATCACTGTCACATTCAAAATTACAAAATAACTATTTTCAAATTGCAAGGCAGCAATTAAATGAAGCCACGAAAAAAATTCACACATTATAAGACTGAAATTTTGAACCTATAACTAAAATTAGCTTTTGCACATCATCAATTTAAATGCAGCACTTAACATCTGAAAAAACAAAATATATAGGAAAGTGTGAGAAAAATGTTACCTTTTCCAAGTTGAGTTCTTCTGGCTGGTCCCTTTCCTCCTTCTCCGTTATCTGGGCCTAGTGAGGCAAGCACACATCCAAAGGCAAAAGAGTCAAGAGAAGAGGGGAAGTGAAATGAATGATGGTGACAAGCAGCATATGGTGAATGGTATTGTGACTTTCTAGTCTTCCGACCCCTCAAAGCTTTTGCACTATTCACACACTGATGGCAGAGGCTAATGTGCCAACTGCTCATCAGAAACAGAAGATAACATTCACACACATTTGCAGTATCAGTATCAGTAGGACACTTCAACATGCAGACTGGAGGATTCAAAAAGGAGGAGCTCAGGTTTCATAAGATCAATAGGAAGAAGGTTCTGCGTTTGCACAAATAGATTACTTGTAAAATAAACTGTCATACAGATCCTTGTTAAAAGTTTACTGCCAGTGTGCCTGAGTGCTGTAAAGTAATACTGTACCCTTTGTGCTGTTTATAAATTCTGTAAATGTCTCACCAAATATGGCACACAAGGCAGTGAAAACAGATACAAGATTTTTAGATCCAGATCATTTCAATTCAATGTGCTTAACATTTTTAAGTAGGCGGATGGAAACAGACTTTAACTTCGTTGGATAACTATGACCTGGATGACCGAGAATCAGTTTCTGAATAAAAACTGTGTCCTCGTCTTTCACACTGGTTCTGATCTGCTTTACTGTTTTTTTAATGAAAATGCAGGTCATCTCAGACAGCCAAAGCTGAGGGTTGCAAGTATCCTGATATATTTTGGATAGTTATATATTATAAAATTCAGATTACAGTTGTGACAAATCGTAGATTAATTTATTAGTCAATCAAAAGAAAATCAATCTGAAACTAGTTTGGTATTTTCAAGCAAAAATGCCAAACATTTGCTGGTTATATGTAAAAGTAAACTTAAGTAATCTTTTTGGGTTTTGGACATTTGGTCAAATAAAACTATCAAGACTGTATCAATACATCACAAAATTATAGGCATTTTCACAAGTATTTTCTTATATTTTACTAAACAAACAACTAATTGATTGAGAAACTACCCAGCAGATTCATCCATAAGGAAAATAATCAGCTGCAGCCCTATTTGATAGCAAAAAACATATATAAAATACCAATACTAAAGAAACTCATTACAGTGTTGTGAAGATAAACTGTGTCCTTAACCAGATAAGTACACAGTAAACCCGATTATAATCATTTGTAATGAGTCCTACATGTTCTATTATGGATGCACATTTTCCAATATGCTACTCTAGATATTCAACACTATCAGACAATGGACAGTTAATGGACTAAAGAAATCAATAAATAATAAAGCAATATTGATACCTGAATTAAGAGAATTTGGCCTTCATGTCATCAGCCTAATCTGTACTTTATGAGCCTCAACTTTGCTTTTATAATTAAAGTATACAGACTAAACTAAAGACTTACAGGCATTTTGTCCGGGGCCGGTGTCTGCTTGGTTTTCGGTTTCTTTGTGGGGTCCTGAAATGTCACTACCTCCACCTGGCTCACCTGCGGGATGGCCAGACCTGAGCAAGACATGACACATTCAACCAATGAGAAAAAGAGGAGTGAGGCAATAAGTGGTGGAAGTTGTGAGGCTAGAGAAGATATTTTAAAAGCATATTTTAGTGACAGCTGTGCATATACAGACGGGGGGACAAATTAAAGAAAAAAACCTGGATAAAAGAGTGGAGAAACATATCAAACACAGATGCTTTCGTGCACAAGAGCTCAGTGAAGGTTTGGGAGTGTGAAAATCATGAATAAAACGATACGCCCTCCACAGTTACTAGACCTCAACCCAGTTTCACACCTGGGGGAGATTTTGATACTGTATGTCCTCTTGTTTTTCTGCTGCACTCATCTTTCAAAAGAGATGTTGATCTTAATGAGGTGACCTGTTTAAATAATGGTGTTATATATATGAGGGAATATCTTGTGGAGGAAAGGTGTTCAAACCTCCAGTACAGTTCCACAGACTTGGCAAAGAGCACTGAAGCTGTTCTAGAGGCTCGTGTTAGCTTGACTAACCTTACTAAGACACCTGTCCACATCTGTATATGGAGCCTGGGATGCTCAGATAAGTCATAATTGATTAGTTTGAGTGCTAAATGAAGCATTTTAAATATTAATATAACGTGAAAAAATTATCTGAGAACCCTTGGCTTGACTCCTGGAAACAAAATAAGTCAATAGAGGTTGTTAAGTCTATAACATGTGAGTGGTGTTGTTACACAGCTTTATGTTATTCTGCCCACCTCTGTGTTCAGTCTTTGGATGTTTCTGCAGATGTTCAGTACCAACATGATCTGCTCCGCTGTCTTCAGTGTCACTGCAGATATCCTTGACTGACGGGAACTCTTCTTCCTCCTCTTCCTGATGCTTTTTCCGTTTTTTCTTTAACTTCTTTTTTGATGCTGGCGCGTTACCTGCAACAACAGCCAACAGTGCGAGCACGACATAAATCTCTTGAAATGGAAATTAAACCTTGAGTGAGTCTTCTGAAATAAAGAATTCAATCCTGACGTCTTTTTAAGGGTTTCATTCTTTGCAAAGGGTCAGACAGACATTCGGAGTGCAAGCAGTCTGCAGAGTGTAAGACAAAGAGCCAGGGTAGAAAAAGGTAATTTTATACTGTAAGGGTATTACACAGCTATCTTAGGGAGGAAGGGAGTAGGGACAAAGTGTCCTGAGATGTGACCTATCAAGGACAGTCAGATAAGAAAACTATCTAACGAGCATCTTTTCCATGAAAAACTTCACCTAGCTGCAACATAATAAAATGATCAAATACCACAGAGTGAAACACTAGTCTATTCTGATGACGCATGCGGGGTATAACAGTTAACACAGTAAAATATCAAATTTCCATCACATCTCAGTCCAGTCCCTGCAACATTTTGGTAAAGAGGATCATCTTGTCTGTGCTCTTTAACAACTTTTCTTTGGTGAAGTGAAGAATACATGAGAAAACAGCTGAAAATGATCATCATTCCAGACAACAGCTCTATCACTGTGGGTATTTTAATATGTGTCGTTTAATACACAGAATCTCAGCAACACAATATGACAACTCTGCCATAAAATCTACCATTACAAAGCTCATAATGTTTAGTTTTTATTGATAGTGTCAGAGAGGTGTTCATGATTGAGGTTATAGTTACTGCAGGTGTAACTGAGTTGTCTACGTGCAAATAATCTAATGTGGTCACAGAGTGTATTATTTGCATACATTTGTTATTGCTTACTATTATTATAATATATTAGCATGTATACTTTTCTGATTGAGTATATTTAAGGATATATAAACTAAATTAAGTATTTGGCGTTAAAACTGCATGACTATGCTGTCAATTAAGTTACTCTATATCCGTTTGTACTGCGACAGAGCAGAGCAATTTAATAGGAAAGAAAACATATGTTTACATGATGGGGAACATAACGTTACTTCTGTTTTGTTAATTGTCCTACACAAAACATGCATAGTTAATTCATACAGCGGACTCATTCACAACTGACATAACATCATGCACCTTTTAAAGCTGTCAACACTAAGTAGCGTTAGGTACAAACTAGCTCGCAGGAATTATTAACAATCACCTTTACGAATTAAATTGATAAAACGACTCAATCTGACGGAATGTTTCTGTGCTGTCAGTGATTGGTGACCATGGATTAACGTTAACGTTATTATGTTATACGACTCATGCAGGGTAAGTTATAGCCAACAAACGTTAACGTTAGTAATAACGTTAGCTCACAATAATGTAAGGTAAATTAATTTGGCTGAGTTGAAGTACCAGTAACCCAACTAAGACATTATTCTTGTTTCGAAAGCTTATATTGTACCAGCATGTATATGTGGTCAAACAAATTAGAAAGAAGGAGCAGGCGGTTTTAGCCTACCACCAGTTTGAAGTAGCTAGTAAAGCTAAATTAGCTTCCCAGCTAGCTGCACTTACCAAAGTCATAAAGTTTATTCAAAACGTGTTCCAGAAACAGACTATCTTCATCTTCTTCTCCGTTTGTCTTTGAGTTCATTTTAAGGTAATGACACAAGCCGCAAAACAAAAATAAAGCGAACTTCTCTAGACCCAATTTAACAACAACCGCCGTTCAATATGAATGAAAACAAACTATGAACACGTGGGTCACACGGCGCAAACTGTGTTGTGGACCTTTCCGGATGCCGTAGTCACGGAAATGCCACTTGGTGTACACGCCCATGCGAAGTTCTTCAGATGCTGTTATCAATTAAAAGTATTTTATCAACTGGAAGTGTCAGATGGACAGATATTCGTGCCTTTGAAACTTCACCGGATGCAGCGTCTGTGTGTTTGTAAAGTGTGACAAAGTATGGCATCCAAAGCTGTTTATTCGGTATGTATTCTTTGCTTAAGAGGGCTAACAGTTAAGCTAACTTCTGTTATCTGCTGTAACACGCTAGCTCAGTTTTATTTAAACAAGTGAATGTCAACTGAATATGTAACAATAAAGCATCGAAACACACTGTTGTGTTCTGAAGTTGACATGAATCACGTACATTTAATTGGGCAGTTTAATGTTTTGCTTAGCGTTTTTTTTTTACAACCAACGTTACAAAAGACTAAATTTCGATATGCATGCAGGACATTTTGTTTCAGTGTAACCAAAGCTACTATAGTATTGCCATACCACTCTTGTGGTTTCGGTCATCGTGGTTAATACTGCTCTGTGTGCAGGATTTCCTACATTATCAGGTACAACTTAAAAGTATTTTGATGCTACTGTACTTTGTTGTCACAGAAAGGTTTAGCCGAAGAGCTGTTGTAGCAGAGACTGCATGGTGCTCTAAAGTGTACACCATAGATTTGTCTGTACCTGGTGAGGTATTGCTGATGTATTTAACCTGTGAGCGCATGTTACTAAAAGTTTTGCGTATATCCCATCCAATTTTGGCTCCTTGGTTCTCTGAATGTGTCAACAAAAAGTTTATATAAAATAGTAATGCTTACAACGACAAACAATTTAGAAATAATGATGTTTTGGTTTTTGTAGCATAGAGACCCCATGCTGAAGAAAAGAGATGACTTTGAGGACATTTTGGAGGAGAGGAGGAACTCCGGTGACCTGAGATACGCCCTTAAATGTTACACTCCTGTTCTGTACAAAGGAGTGACGCCCTGTAAAGCCAGCGTGCTGAAGAGCATGGTGCTTCAGTCTGATCAGCTTCACTATGTCATCAATCAGGTAAAGTAAAGGTTGACTGACAGTAGGTTGCCATGCTTGTGGTGTCAAGATTAGTGTAGTTAGGATAAGTACTATTTTGTAGGGCTGCAACCAATGATTACTTTAATTATCGACTAATCTGCAGACTATTTTCACAATTAATCGACTAATCGTTTAGTCTATAAAATGTCAAGAAATAATAAAAAATGCTCATCACAATTTTCCAGAGCCCAGATTGACATTGATTGCTTCTTTTCTCCAACCAACCATCCAAAAAAAACAAAGACTCTTCATTTATTATCATAAATGACATAGAATAGCAGCAGTTCCTTACATTTATGAAAATCAAACCATCAGTATTTCACATTTTTGCTTTAAAAAATGACTGAAACGATGAATCCATTATGAAAATTGTTGTCAGTTAATTTCGTTTAAATTTAATTGTTGCAGCTTGTAGTCTTTTAGAGACTCAGTGAGACTCTAAAAGACTGCTTTATCCAGCCATGAGGATTTCTGCATATACATAGATTTCTGCATACAGTATACAAGAATTTAGCATAACATTTTATTTTGAACTGTCAAGGTTTCCAAAGAGAAGGGCAGGGCTATTGATGACGTCCAGGATGAAGCTTCGGCCATCTTGGAGGAGATGGCTCAATGTCTGCAGCTCAGCACCGTTCGCTTCTTTGCCTTCATGCTCAGCAAGGTCTTTAAAACCGTGTTCAGGAACATCTGTGTAAATGAAGAGGGCATCCAGAGGGTGAGAATACACACTTACTAGACACTTAAGTGTGAGTGAGAAGTTAAACACTGTTAACATGGCTGACACACACATACAAATACACTCCTTATCTGTTCTTTGCTTTGTTGTTAGCTTCAACAGGCCATTCAGGAGCACCCGGTAGTCCTGTTACCCAGCCACCGAAGTTACATGGACTTTCTGCTGATGTCATACATCCTGTACACCTACGATCTGGCTCTGCCTGTTATCGCTGCCGGCATGGGTAATATATATAT
>JAPMOB010216640.1:0-20693 GCA_029875015.1 Lepomis gibbosus | reverse complement strand
GACCTCCTCTGCATTGCTGTAACGTCTCTGTCAAACACCAAGGACACCCAGCCTCCCCCGGGTCCCTGGATGTGGCCCCCGGAGCTTTACATTACAAAGCAGCACTGAAACACTGTGGTATTCTCCCCTCCCTTGTGATTTACTGTTGGTGACGGCACTGTTTGAAAGGCAGATGTTTGTTCTCCGTCTAATCTAAACGAAGGAATTTGTTATTTCAATGTATAGAGCTCATGTTTGGAGCAGCGGTGAGAGAAAACAGCCACGACTCTGCACTCAGAACCTGATGAGAGTCACCGAGCTCTGCCCGGGTTTCCGATTTCGTAGTTTGTGAACAGAAACAATGTTATTCCATAGATATATTTATTTATTAAGGACCTGCAGTTTATGGTTTAATTTAAACATCATTACACAACAGCATGTGTGCAGCTGGCAGCCAAAGCTTGGAGCTGGAAAACTGTAGGAGAAATGAAAAGTTGAGGGCAAATGGAAGTAAACTGATAACTGAACCATGTTAACTTAACAAAAGGGTTCAAAAGGTTTATTTAAGCCCAATCCGGGACAGTCGCAGTACTTATAACGGGATGTACGTTTCACCTGGATGGACAGGTAACCACTCAAAAGGCTCACGGTCAGGTGAGCACTGGGATGCGCCTCAGCTTGCTGTCTTTAAGATTAGTATCTCTGCCGAAAGGCTTGTGCTGAGGCCTTGATGTAGACTCCGAGGTGAACGCCAGAGGAGAAAGTATTTCTACGGCGACTGACGTGCATCAGGAGAAAATTAACAACCTCAAATTAAAGAGCTCATGATGGGATCAGTAAGAGGTGCCCTCAGATGGTTTAATGTGTTTGCACAGTGTGCTCCTCCGAACGCCTCACATTATCGCAGGAACATGAACTGAAGCCGCAGGTTACTGTGGTTAGTCGGGTTGGTCGTCACTCGGCATCAGCAGCAGGCTAACAGCTGTGTTTAGAGTAGAGAGCAGCCCTGCAGGATCTTTGACTCTACAGCGTTTGAATTGTCTTCAGGAAGAGACTTTTCGTGGTGGGAAAGGTTGTAGCTTTGTGCTGCGTTTCACTTCCAACCTCAAAGCGTTCAAAGACGCTAAAAGTGAACAAAAAACCGTGGCTAACTGTGTAAAACACACACAGCTGAAGCCTCAGCAGCGTTGGCGCTAATTAAAAAGTCAGTAAATGTTGTGTATTTTCACATATTTGGGCATTTTTCTGGCTAACTTCTGTGCAAAGATTTCAGACTGTAATCATTTTACTGACAGAGCAGGTTTTCCTGTATGATAAAATCTATTATTTAATTAAATTGTTGAAGGTTTTCCGTTAACATGATGTGCTTCCGTTAATTAAGTCGAAGAAAATGTTTCTGACTCTTGAGTGGCCTTCAGTTACACCTTTTCTAGAATTCAGAGGATTTCGAGTTCCGAGTTGTCTGGAAGGCATCGTTACACCCAGCTGGCATTTCTTATAAGTTGCTCAGAATATTGCCGCCCATCTAGCGAGAGCATATTTCTGACATTTAAAAGTCCCAGTTTCTCAAAAACAGAGAAGCGTCGCACCACATTTCAAACATCAGGTGGCGTTGGCCTGCGACAAATGCTGAGCGCTCCTTTAACACTGACTGGACTAGCCACAACCTTTAGCTTCATCTCGGGAACGCCTTGTTCGATCCTCTGTCCGGAATCAGCTCCCACCGGAAGCCTTTCAGGAACGGAGCACGTTGTCGATGTTAATTTGCGCTTTCTGTGAATCTCTGCGACCCGGTTCTGTTCCGTCGCCTGGGAGCATTTTAAAATCAGGGCGTTCTGCCTGCTTGATTCTGCTGACTAGTTCTGGATGATAAATTGACTTTTGATGCCAACACTGACTCCATCTGTAAAAAACACAGATTGCTTGTCTTGAGGAAGTTGAGGCGTTTAAACATTGACAAATTGCTTTTATTCATCTTCGTTGAGTCAGTTTTAACTTTTGCAATGATCTGCTGGTTTGGCAATTTCAGCATAGTTAACACAAACAGGCTGAGGAAGACTGTTAAACGTTGCCAAAACACCATTGGCATTCATTTGAAAGATCTTGAACATGTTTTTAAAGAGAGAGCCATTCGGAAGGTAAAGGCCGTCTTGGTGGACCCTGGACACCGTGTTCTCGCAGAGTTCTGCCATCAGGGAGGACGTACACTGTAACCAGAAGGGCCAAATCAAATAGATATTTGAGATCATTTGTTCCGTCAGCTGTTGGGTTTTTAAAGAAACTGTAGTCCTGGTTGCTGTTCCACATATATTGTAATTCAGGAGTTAAGGATATAGAGTCGCTTTACTGTATGTCGATAACAACTATTGTATGTTTTATGTTTTTAGGTAGTATTATTTATTATTAGTAGTAATATTAGAGTGTCTTCCCCAGGGAGAGTGTCTTCTCCGTGGAGGGCGTCTTCCTCAGGTGGTTTGGTGGACTCATTTTCTAGAAAGCTCACGATTAGCTAAGCAGCCGTGTGAAGCCGTTTCATGCGGCGCCCTGTGGAAGTTGCAGGTTGGTCCATGCTGCCAAAATCATTTTAAACTAATTCAAACTGCTCATTAATGATTAAAAAAAATCATAACAATTTGTGGCGGAACTGATTTGTGCGGCCAAATTATCAGAAACATGCAGTGTGTTTCAGGTTTTTCACTCCGTGAGTAAACCACTCCTTTGCTTTACGGGCCGAGGACGTCCTAACGCCGCCTTCCACTAGATACGTTAGCTAGCACGCTAATCATGACTGTTAGCAGCCCGACGGTGACACGGCGAGCTGAGCAGACGCACGAGTTAGCCAACATGCTGATTTTATCAACGCAGACAGATTACAATAGAATCAGAACCAGCCAAATAATCAACTCTGTGTGAGACAGAGAAGTTATTAGTTTAGAAACACAACCAGTTGTTCTCAACTGTTCACTACGGACGGCCAACATGGCTGCCAGAACACATGAAAACCATCAGCCGAGATCCAACAGACGTCCAACGTTGAGGCTCACCACATGAATTCAATAAAGGAAACTAAGAATAAATATTTACGGAGCTTGAAACGAGATGACAGTGTTTAAAGTGAAAACTATATAAAATAACAATTATCAACTCTCCTCTAATCAGACTAAGTGAAATGAACCTTATGTCCTCTCTGCAGCACTTTAGTCAGCCTCGCAGAAGAAGAAAACAAGCCTGTGGTTCCTCAGAGTTCCCTGCGAGCACCTCTGGGGTTTCAGTCAAATCGCACAGCGTTCGTCGCCACAGAAGACGTGCAGAATAAATGACAGCGAGGGCTGAACTTGGACAAAAGGAATGGCGTCGTGTCAGGTTTGTGCTGCCAGGAACACCAGAGAGGACTGAACATATCTGTTTATGAAAACGCTGCTGGATCCAGACCTCCTCAGAGGACCACAGCTCGAGTCCAAAGAGCTGCAGAACCTCAGCAACAAAAAGACATCAACACTCCTTAATAACTGGTTCTCCGCACCAGACGTTTTAATGATGTAAATTATCACACGTTACCCTGAAGGCAAATTAATCCTTCTGCATCGAGTCTACGCTGTGGCTCACGGCGTAAGCTACGCACGCAGCCCAGCATTTACAGTTTACCTGTGCGTTGGCGTCCCCGCCGTTTTGCAATCACACAGCCGAAACGTTAATCGGCAGTAGCGTTAGCGTTATAGCGTCCGCTGTGTTGACTTTTGCCGGCCGAGCACGCTAACTTCCGGTTCAGTCCTCCGCTAACGTGAATGTGGGTAAAATAATAATCCTGCGGCCCCCCAACTGAATCAACTGAATTAATCAGATTCTGATTGTGAAACCATTTAGAGCGGGTCGTAACGCTCATCAACATGTATCCACCGCCGCTATTACAGCCGCTGGATTGGCTGCTAGTAAAAAGCACGGAGCTCTTCCTGTGGGTTCGGAGGAAAATGCTACCAAGATGACAGTTACAGTTCTTGCAGTCTGGGTCTTGGCGACGTGTAGATACGTTTTTGGGAGGTGCGCGTCAGGCTAAGGGGCTACGCGCGGGCTACAGCAAAGGTTCGAAGCCGAGCTATAAATCAGGCTTCCTTCGGAGTCAGCTGTTTGTTTTCCCAGTAAGAACATTTTGTTTTCACTCTGTTTGTCGCTAGCCAAAATTAGCATCCCAGCTAATATACCAGTTAACGTAAATTACAGATGCACCTTGCTAACTAAGCTAGCTGGCTCCAACCTCTCGTCCAGATATGGTCACGTCTGGTTAGAAAAAGCCAAGATGGCGACGGCAAAAATGCCAAACAGGAGGCTTCAGACCGGCGGTCCACAAACCAACGGGGGACGTCACGGCGGCTACGACTACCTCTTTTATACATGCTGTGGACCGGACCCTCCAAAGTCTTTTAAGAAGTTTCAGTCATTGTTTTCCCCTTCATGCCTCAAACACGGCCTGCACAGTTTTGTTGGTTTCCTGTCTCATGATCTGTTCTTAATAGTCACCACAGTAAGCCTGCAGCTCAGCTGGACCAAAGCACCGACGTACATTCGGACCTTTTCATTGCATGATAATCAGAAAGCTGCTCATTAACTCAGCATGAAGCTCCGTTTGACTTGTTTAGTCTGGATTCAGTCAGTTTGAACTGTGTGAACCTGGAGTTTGGTGTTTTTCATGGTTTTAAAAGATTTCTCTTTTGTTCCTTTGACGCCATTCTGACTTTGTTTGTTGCTGATCTGAAGCTTTTCTGGGTTTGTTGCATTCTTGGTCACATCTCCCATGAAAAAGGGGTGGTGATGGTACAGTGGTTTAGACACATGCCTTCAATGTGGGAAATCTGGGTTTGATTCCCACAACGACATCCACCATTGTGTCCCTGAGCAAGGCACTTAACCCCTAGTTGCTCCAGAGGTGTGCGACCTCTGACATAAATATCAATTGAATAAAGGCGTCAACGTGAAGAACGCAAGCAACGCTAAGCAGATTTTAACGGGAAGGACAAATGTAGAAACATTTCCCAACAATGTGTTAAGAAAGTAACCAAAAACAAACAAAAAGAAGAAGCTTACTGATGAGTATCTGCAGGAAATTCCTCATTATGGATTTCCTCAGGATCAAGACTTCCTGGAGAAAGTTGGAGCTGGAGCTAATTTTGTAATTACCTCTTGCCACAGCTTGAAGCAAACGGCACTTTAAAGAGCCGCACATGAAGCGACTCAGCGCCCAACATCAACTGGAGCAGGCCAGTCCCTCTCAGGCCAGATTTAACAACGACAAGGAAAGAGTCTGAAGTGACATTTTCATTAAACGCAGGAGGTTTTATGGCTGGTTTCAGGTGTTGGACGCACGTTTTGTTTTACAGTTAAAGCCTGTTGTAGTGATGAATCTGCAAAGCAGCAGCTGTAAGCAGCTCTGGAGGTGAAAAGAGAAACCAAACACCTGTCACCACATGTCTGCCTGCAGCGGTGGAGGGCGGCTCTCCAGCTGTGGGCAGCAGGCCAGAATTAGTGGAGGAGCTGAGGATACCTGGCTCTGGTTCAGGGTCTGCAGTCTGTAGGACACTTCAGCAGGAAGACAGGAGGCCCGGAGAGTCTGCTGATCCTGAAGGACAGAATAAAAGACTATTAACTCACATTAATACTTTAAGCAGTGCTACTGCTGCTGCTTTTACTTCTACTGTTGTACTAAAATGACTTCAACATGCTGTACAGCTTACATTACTTTGATTCTCAGGTAATTATTAAAACTATAACTACCACCATCCCAACTAGCTTTACTGTAACTAGTAGTACCATCATCCCTGCAATAATTACTACCACTGCTAGTACTATAACTACCACCATTACCAATGCTGCTACTATAATTACAACTATTAGTACTATAACTACCCACTACACTGTTACTACTGTAATTACTACGACGGCTGTTACAGTTAATGCTCTTACCTCTTCTTCACCTGCTACTACTTCTACAGCTCTGCTACTAACACCAGCATTACTACTTCAACATATATTAATACTTTTACTAGCTGCTTCTAGGACTGCTGCTACATTCAGTATCCTGTTACTGCTCCTACCTGATTTTATCTCTATTAATACCCTCTGTGGTAAATTATCATTTGTACTCCTAATACTTCCATTACTGATTAACGATACTATAATTAAAAAGAATACTTTTGAAGGACTTGACATAAGGAAATGACATATTCTACATCTCCAGTTCTTCCCTCTGTTTTCTAAAGTTTTTGTACTGTTTGTCCGAGCAGATGGCGTTTACACAGAACCAAAGTGAATTCCTGATTGGAGACAAAATTCCAGCCAGAGACCAGATAAACAGGAAACATCAGCCCGCTGCGACCCGCACATTGTCAGCTGTGTGTGTGTGTGTGTGTGTGTGTGTGTGTGTGTGGTCTGCGGTTTCTTAGTAGACTTATCAGACTCAACATTTATTCTGTGGCGTTTACAGTCTGTGTAAAAACCAGCATCACACCTGCTCAGCTGCTCTCTGACGAGCAGCCGCGTCCTCCGAAGGCTGATGGAAGTTCATTCTGAGGGTTTCATTGGACCAACAGTAAGTCCTGAAGCCGGATAACGGCCCTCCGGGGGCCTCTGTCACCTGGTTCTCATTTTAATTAATTAAAACATCTGATTGGAAATATTCAGAACCATCAGGCCTGTTCAGCGCCTTCAAATAGTTTGAAAACGCTTTCTGAGGTTGAGGAACCCTTCTCCAGGTAAAACGCCTAAAATAAACCCAAACTGAATCAGTAACATCTCCTCAACCTTCAGGCCTAGATGCATCATTCTGGTCTCCTTTGAAAGGTCAGAAGCTAAGGAATATAAATCCATTGTACATTAACATATTTATTTTACCGTTACAGACTACATGGAGATAAAATTCAGAAAAATCTGATATTTTCATCCTCGCCTGGAAAAAAAATCCATCATATGGTAGATTAAAATGCACCTGAATATCTTCTAATACACCCAGAATGCAACTGTAACTGTAAATTAGATGAAAATAAACTAAAATACAACAGTTATCATACAATATTTATAAAGTATCCCAGGTGAATGTCCATATTTTGGCCATATTTACTGTTAAAATGTTGAATTTTTTTGATAGATATCTTTAAAACACTTTTTCTGTCCATACAACCAAAGACAGAAAAAGAAAAGGCAGGCAGCGCCCGGGTATTGCGCAATAAGATGGCGCCCGCTGACACTCGGAGCAACAAAATGGGCAGATTTTTGGACTTAAAACGGCGAAAATTTAAAAGTTCAGTCAGCTGTTTCAACCACAGCCGGGGGCGTCTGGTTTCAACAGGTTTTAAGTATGGAGCTGCAGACGAGTTTCACTCGGGTTATCAGGCAAACTGCCGACACTGGAGAACTACGAAGATGGATCAGATGTTGGTTAGTTGAGTCCGTGTTAATCCCGTGTTAACTTACTTGGTGCGTGTTTGCATAAAAGGGGCGTGTTCGGCCGTGCAGGCAGAGTTTATTTCTCCAGTGTCAGGAAATTAAGAATGTAAAGACACGTTAATGGTTAAATCTAACATCGTGGTGGCCGACAGAGCCAGGGAGGCTTGTTGGCATCACATGGAGTAAATTTGTGGCCTGATTATCTTCAGTGTTCTTATTGGGCTCTTCTTTTATGTGTAATATGATTAAGATGTAAAGGTCCATTGTAACAGAACAAAAGGAGCCAGCGGGGGAATAATCTGAGACAGAATTTAATTTCCATGAGATTATAGTCACATTTATGAGAGAAACTTTCTGAAACTCTGCAAGGCTGCAGCATCACACACGTCTGCCCTGTTTTATGCATGCACTGGAAAGTTATATTAAACTTTTGCAATCAGATTCAGCAGCGAGGAAATCCTCCAGAGTTTAGCTCACAATCACTATCATGCACTCAGAGACTCTGGCTTGGATCGGGCGAATTCAGAAGAAAATAACAGAGTGAATTTTGATTTTTTTTATCACATTAATTTCAGGGAATTTCTGATTTTTCTTCTTGTAAATTTCACACTTCCATCTAGGATTTTCTTTTCTCGGTTATTAACCCCGACTCCGTATTTTTTGGACACATAAAATCTAAATATGTGAAAACACTCAGGAGAATTCAACAACAGCCTACAGATGGGCTCCATCTAATAAACTATCCTGTTAATTAATTAAGATTCCTGTCTAAAATCCCAGAGGCTGCAGGGCTCGCTGTCTGAACGTGATGCTGTTTGTGTTCAGAACTTCATTGCAGCCGCAGATCTAAACATGTTTTATGAAGCGGTGTGTTTTAATATCCTGCTTCTCATCATTAACACTGAGTACAGATGTGTGTCGTCCACGTGCAGGGTGACCTCGAGTTAACCACCAACAAAACCTGCTCGGAGCAGTTTAGAGATGCCATGGCAACAGACCTCGGGTAACACCTGTCCACCTTTTGTAGTCCGGGTAAATCAGGATGTTACACCCGACGTCACAAGGTTACCCCTGAAGTTACCCGGATAAGCCAGTTACCCCGCTTCGTCGTACAGGCTGCTGGTTTAAATAAAGTTATTATTACACATCATATATGCTGAGTCGCGGCAGAATTTTATGTCTAAAATTGCCTGAATCCGACGCAGTGACCGTCTTAATAACACATAAAAACCAGTGGCGGGTTCCTTCACTGTCAGAAGTAAAGTCAGTGGAGGGAAAGTCGGGTCACTGAAGCAGAACGTGAGTCTGCAGAGCGTGCTGATGTTGGGAGTGACCTACATCCTGAAACCTCAACCGGCCCCGTCCTAATCTGATCATTCCTGGTTCCTACCGCCGCCGCAGACTCTCCCCGCTAATGACTGTACATTTAGAAATGTAAACTCTGACCAAAAAAGGCTTCCCTCTCTCGCTCGTCTGTATCCCACACAAACAGTGGTGTTTCCTTCCCTTCCGAGGACATTACATTGACCTCCTGGGCGACCTTCCCTCACCCTGAAACGTGATGATTTACTTTATGGGGGCCTGCGTTTTGTCCCCCAAAAGGGAGGCTAGCGGCCACGCAGTGACCGTGTAAACAGATTTATGTCCCCGCAACATCAGTAACACACCCACACACTTCACTTGCAGCAGATCTATGATACACACAGAGGAGGAACATAAACACAACGTGAAGAAGGATTTAAACCGTGAAGGAACCGGATCACAGCTAAACCACGTTCACCTCATCGCAGAGAGACAGAGTGTCCTCCATTAGTGTGTGTGCTAATGTGTGTTAGGTATGCACTGCCTGCAGCCGAGGTCACATCTGCTGAACTTTGACCTGAGCAGCGCTCGACCTTTGAGAGCCGGCGGCTACTTGGCTGAGCTGCAATTAACAAAGACAATACAAACTGATAAGGTTTGTCAGTTTCTCAGAGATCAGAATCAGAGCCGATCGAGGCGTTTTTAACTGATAGGTATCAACTTTGCTGAGCCTCTGGCAGGACGCGGCGAAAATGTCTGCAGGGTGGAAATATTTTAAATTCGAAAAAAAAAGCTGTTCAACAGCCAGCTGTAATGTCATTAAGCGTTTCACGAGACGGTATTAACAGAGCTGATCCAGCACCTAAAAAACAATCATACAGCAGAATACAGAGTAATATAATAAGAGCCATTTACAGCTGTGCAACTGTATATCTGGGAATATTAAATGACTCAGATCGGGGGGGGTTTGCTGACTCACAGCTGATTGGTTACAGTCTCCTCATTGCTCCACACATAGGCGGAAATCCCCTAAAAACGTAATCAAATAATATAATCTGCACAACAACCCCCTCTTTGCCTCACAGTGGTTCGGTCCAGCGCCGGCTTCCTTCCCTTACGTCACCTACAGACACCCGTCGGGTTGGGAGATAAAGTTTGAATCACTTCAGTGGAAGTCCAGAAATTCACTTTAAACTTCGGATGAGGTGATTATTTTCTCTTTGATACAGATGTTTCTGGGTCTTAATAAATTAGTCATGACAAAAAAATGATGATAACCGCTGGATTTTTCCATTAGTCCATCATTTTAGCAAGTATAACGTTACCTAGTCACCCAGTACCACTGACACGACGATAAACCTGCGTGTTAACTAATATTAGACTTATATTGTAGATCTGTGACTGAGTATGATGTTCAGGGGCAGATCAGCGGGTTTGCCGAAGTTAAATATTTATAAAAGAATAGAGATACTATGTGGATGACGCGTGTTGACCCTATGAACCTAACTCATATTTAAACTATTTAAAAGAAAAACAGACATAAGATAATTTTTCAGTGCACCAAGGAAGTACAAAAAGATTCCATAGTAAAGTTCCTCTGTGTAATTTTGGCTGTATTGTGTCCAAGAAATTTCATGTTCGAGAAAATTTACCCCCCCACAGATCTGATGTTTTCAACTTTCACTGGAAGCTTGAGTCACAAGACTTCAGGAAGTCAAATGGCAGAAGTAGAAGGTTGGAAACAGAATTAAAGACAGTTAGTAGATGTAGGAGTTTCAGGCTGTGTGACCTCATGCAGCAGAGGACTGACTCAACAGATGCTGTGCAGACGACAGAAGGATGACACCCTCAGTAATCCTACAATAAATCATACCGGCATGTCTCATTGTACAAATGACACAGAGAATCAGCCCTCAGATATACAACAGGAGATAAAACACCACACACTGCTGTACTGGATGCTCTACGATCTGATATGACTGATTTACCATCACTGGAATATTATAGTTAATGTCTAAGAGGAGGAGAGACAATGTAATTATACTGCTGGAGATTAAAGTAGCATTTAGAGGAGTCACGCTGCAAAGACTTAAGAATAATACTTCAATAAGATATCTAGAGGAACAATAAGAATCTGGGCTCTGCTGTTGTTTGGCAGCTTGAACTGTTTCATTTCTTCTCCTGTATGTATCCAGGTCTGCCTAGAAAGCAGTACAGATACTGAGTGGATTATTCTGGTGAAATAAAGTGAAATGAATCAGAGTCAAGATGAAATCCAGTACGGCAGACGTAGTTTAAGTCCCAACAGGAGTATTACGTAATGAACAATGCAAAGCTTTCTGCTTCAGAAAAATAAGAAACACATGAGCTGCAGATGAAGGGTGGTGGTGTGGGGGGGTACAGTGAACTCAGTGTCTGGAGGCTGCAGTAGATCTTTCAGTTACATTAAGCAGAGCTGCCTGAAGTATGTATGGGAGTTCATTAATGACAAAAATATCTTCAAGCTGTAATCGAATCAAACAAGTCAAGACTGGAAAACCAAATGTTAAACACGGTTTTCAGATATCAAGCAGTTTAACTTTAAATCTGATAATTTAATGGGTCAAATTTGATGATGTTTTGCTTTAAGATGAAGTTAACACAACCGATAGAGATGAAATATAGAAACGTGATACATGAAACGCGTGATAAATAATCATGTACGCTTTAAATCTGCAAACGCTTTTTTGTTACTTATATTTTTAATTTAAAAGCTTCTAACCACATGGTGTCAGAAAACCAAAGGAAAAATACACCTTTTGCAGTAAAGTGCTTGTTTTTTTTTAAAGTGACGGAAACAACGTGCAATTTTCTCTTTGCAAAAAATAAGTATTTAAAACGCCTAGCAGAACTTACAAGTGTGTCAAAATGATCAAAAACACATTATACAATATGCTAATGAACTGTTTTGAAGAATTGACGGTGTTTTGAAGACAGAGGGTCGTCACACCAAATACTGATTTGATTTTTCTTCTGTTCACTCACTTTGCATTTTGTTAATTGATAAATTTAATCTACAAACTCGTTTATTTTTGAAGGCATTCTAACTTTACAGCATTTTTTAAAAAGTTTGCACAGCACTGTGTATTATAGTAGTACAGTCGTATCAAACATTGTGTTTCATGTTAGAATATGAAAGTTCTGAACATGTTTTACATTCAATATTAACTTTAAACATTTTAACAATTTATTTTAACCAATGTAAAGTTTTTAACCAATTTATTAACTCATGAGACGTAAACTCACCAAATCTTTTGAATCGGCCCCTGCGAGCTCTCAGACGTGGACTTTCAGGTTAACTACAGCTTGAATTGGTTTTGCGCGCTAGAAACAGTTTTGTCCTTAAACAACTTCCATACTTTCTGGATCCGACTTTGATCTTAGAGCCACTTAAAATATTTCTCAGCAGCATTTATCATGAAACAGGAAAAAAAGATTAAAAGAAAGGCACAAAGCTCAGCGAGTCATGCTGGTGGACAGTTGGAGTCGCACCATGTGTTTCACATTGAGACTCCCCACAGCACAATGTGAAAAACTCCTACTGAAGACAGATTGGATTTTGCACGCTAAGAAGACAAAACAAACAAACAAGTAAAAAAGCTTGTTTCAAAACCCCCCTCTTATTGTTTTTGTCACGCTGGTCACTTTTTGTGAGGAGAGAAAAACATTATTCAGGGTAGCAAACAGAATAATTTGGGGTTTTAACCAAACAAAACATTTCAAGGTGTCACATTTGGTTCTGTTGTGAGGAGGATTTTTCACTCTTTGTTTTTATGTATGAAACGATTGACCTAGAAGAATCAGCAGATTGCAGCCCTACATGCAAATGGATTAAAACATAGAACAGCTGAATGGTCCTGATCCAGTAACCAGCAGCGTAAATCCACATTCTGGCCAAAAGTTGACATTTCTGCATTTACAGGCAGCAGGAAACGTCATATTAAGCTGAAACATTGTCAGAAACAGTTTTTAAAAGCCTGACAGACACCGTTATGTCTCAGTGATGTTTCTTCAACAGTAGGGCGATACGACGGTATGTGCTGTAGAAATATGGTCACGGTTAGAGATGTGCAATATCGAGCTATCTCAGTGTCTCTGCTATTTATTTGGCCTATGAAGAAAATCAGGGCTGGATTCTCGTGTGATGTCCAGCTTACTCGCAAGGACTGGACTGATTACTGAGAGCAACAGATTGAGGCGTTAACGCACCTTTAAACTGGTCTGCAAAGCGCCAAAAAGAGCGACAAGTAAAACATGGAGTTAATTTTAAATACAGAGCAGGAGGAGTTGTTTGTATGGAAGTTCAAAATAAAGAATCAAATGTGATGAAGTACGGTGATTTTAAACCATTTCACCCACTGCTACTTTAAAAAGTGATAAATCGAGTTTCTTCTAAACTTCATTCACAAATTTTAACACTAACACAAAAACTAATTACTTTAAACTTCTTTTTTCCTTTTAGACTCTTGTATTCAAGAGGTTTAAATAAACTAATGCACAGTTCTTAAATCCACCTTTGAGGATCCGGTACTTTGAAGATTTTCACTTTTACTGTACTTCTTTTAATCAGTCAGACGGTTTCATACAAAACATATTAAAAAGCTCCTAAAAATATGCACGAGTACATATGAAATATCCAGAAGTGAACAGACTAAGTGATTATTATTAATAAAGTGAATAAAAACGAATAATACTTGGATAACAATATTCATTTACACACATTTTTATATATTAAAAAAGAGTCATGGTTTTACACCCTAAACCCCCTCACCTCTTAAATATAAGCTGAGCTGTGCATTAAGAAGTGATTTCACAGGAGGAAAAACTGAATAATATCCCAAACTGAATCTCGTTTTACATTGATGATCCCAGACTGAACTAAAAAAATAACCTTAGTTAATATTTAAGTGAGTTTAAACAGGATTAAAGTTGTTTTTAAGCAGAGCCCATCCCCTACTAGCTCTGAATTAGATGCACACCAGCCTTTAAAACAAACTCTGCACATCTAAAAGTCAGGTAACAAATCATTTCACTCACAGAGATAATTCTTGGTTTTCACACTCATGCACAGGAGAAAAAGAGTCACTTACAGATGTGCTGCTCTGCGTCCGCGTCTTCTGCCCACAAAACACACGAGTCCCACGGCCATGTAGGGAGGTCCAGGCTTGTTTCTGCAGGAAACAGCTCCGAGCCCCCCTCCCCTCCTCCCACTGCAGAGGTGGAGAGTAAAGGCAATCCTTTACTCATGTATCAGTACCTCAGAACTGCACCTTAATTATTTCATGAATGAACCCCCCTGGATCATGAAGAAGAAATCTGAGTCAGAGATTTCTCCATTACATCTGGTTTATATGTTAAATCTTGTGTTTCATAAAAAAATTTTCAAATCCCTTCCAGCTCAAACTCATCTGGCTCACGTTGGTTGAAGCTCTGCAGACGTGACGCTCAGTGGATTTAAGTTCACGCTGTGTTCTTTACGTTCCCTGTTTTCCTTCTTGTTAATCAAAAATCAATCAGATGATGTCCAGCGGCTCCGTGAGGCCTTCAAAACTGCATCAGTTCTGCAGGTATCTGGTTCTAAAGTACTGCACAAAATAAAACGTTGACCTGATGGTGGCGCTAGATGAAGAGTCAGAGGATCACCAAAGTTATTAGAGTTCATCCTGAGGGGAACAGGAAGGTCTGAACTACATTTCCTTCCATAGTGGTGGAGATACAAGCCTGGGAACCTGTTCTCATCCTGCAGCGTCACAAATGGACACTTGGTCGAGTCCCTTTAGCGTCGCTTTTCAACACCCTGCCTTCCCTTTAGAAGGTTTTTTTTTGTGGTCAAGTTAGCACGAATAAATATGCAACGTTCTGTAACACTTTCAAAATAAAACTTCTGGTTAACGTTTTGAAACGTCACAATTTGGTCAGGTTCAGGTACAGATCGTGTTTTGGGTCAAACGTTACTGACGTAACTTAAAATCACTAAATTCAACAAATTTTGACTTATTTTCCCAAACAGGACACAAACGCTGGTCCCTTGGGTGAAAGTCCGGTTCCTGACCCACCCATCCCAAACATCTCCTTACTCGGACTTTTCTGTTACTTACTTTATCTTTTAGCGTTGATGGTTAAGGCCGCCATGTGCGGAGCTAGCAGGCGCCGAAGGACGTGACAAAGCGTGGACATTTGACACCCTGGGAATGAGAACGGGTTGGGGAACCAGACGAATCTGCGAGCTCGTGTTTTATTTGCTCTGGCAGATGCGTCTGGTCCCTCTCCAGCTCAGACAGATCTCCAGCCTTTAAAAGGAGTCGGCTCCTTTAATCTGCTGCTGTTGATGGCGACGCTTCATTTGAATCGGATTGTTTTTCCTTTCTCTTCACATCCTCTAAAAACTGATGAGTCCTGTTTGATTGTTGATGGTAGGCTGGTACACTTTTGACAAGGCCATATAGGCTGCGTTCAAGACTGCAGGCCAAAGCCTATATGTGGCTCAGATTTGTTCTAACACTGTGAACAAGTCACATGAGCTCTGATCCTTTCCAGTTCGGATCTGGGCCACTTCCATATGTGGTCCAAATCAGATACAGGTGTGAATTTTTGAAATGCAACCTCAGTTTGGACGGGCAGATCGGAGGTCACGTGACACCGATTTATAAGACAACTTTCACAACTTTGTGTCCTTTTCATCGCCTTCATTTCAGTTTGTCGTTTAGAAGCCGTGCCACAAACAAAATCCTGTCCCATACTCTGCCACTGATTGGCTGATCCAAACCAACAGAGGCAACGAGTACTAACTAATCAGAGGCGGAGTTGTTGAAATCGGCAGGAAAGAAAATAACATCTGGCCTCCATGTGACCCAGGTCCAGAACCTTGGAGTCACCTTTGACCCCACCCTCTCCTTGTTGGCCCACATCAACCAGGTACAAAAACTGCCTTCTTCCACCTCAAGAACATCGCCCGCCTTCCTCGTCTTTTACTGCTGCGGAAAAACTCTTCCATGATCTCATCGCTTCCAGACTCGACTGCTGCAGCAGCGTCCTCTACGGTTCACCTCACAAAATCCATAAACTTAACTCTGTCCACACGCTCACACACAGGATCCACTTCCAACTAGTGTTACTTCTGTCAGACGAAACTAAACAACATGTTCGTCAACCACCTTTTTTTAAAATTGAGACAATGACGAGACGGCGATAACGTCCTTAAACGCTGACAGTGACTATATTAACACGCAGTATTGTTGACGAAAAATGACGAGAATGTAATTGATAAAATAAAAACGTTAAAATCTTTTTGTCAGTATAATGAGAAATATTACAGGCCGTATTTTCTCCCTCTAATTTTTCACTTGAACAGTTTGTTCTTTCAGCGTTGTTGTTTTCTTTCTGGTCGGCCGGGTGCGCGAGGAAAACAAAAGCTCATGATCCATGGAGCAACTTTTAGAGCAATGGTGCTGGGCAATGTTGCCTTAGATGGTAATGAGTAAAGATTACTACCCCCCCGCCGCGCCCCGCCGCTATCTGTTCAAAACAGATATAAGAAAATAAGACGAGTCCGGGACAAGACCAAGACTTTTATGGGCTGAGACCAAGTCGAGACCAAGACTGAGGGAGGGCTAGACCGAGTCAAGACCAAGACCAGTTCCCCACATTACGACACACAATAAAATGTGGAACCAGATCACAGGTACGTCTCAAATTCATCTGAAAGATCCACATTCCCATTAAAACACCCACATACAAAGAGCTGAAATCAACGTGAGCATCTTTATTCAACGCTCCTTTTCCACGTTTACCATCGTAGGGGGGCAGTCGTAAACGGGAACATCGCATTTTTAATCAGGGTTATTGGCTGCATCTGAAGCAATGAGTTTTACATCCAATCAGAGTTTGGATGTAAAATTAATTTAGACGATGTAAAAGCAATTTATTGATATTCCCAAAGTTATGTTCTTGAAATAAAATCCTGAGTCCTCAATGTCCGAGACCGAGACAGAGTACAAATGCAAATGTACAAAAAAAGTTGTACATCAGCTTTACTGTACTGTGGAGGATGCGAAGTCTGGTGATGAACACAACATTCTAGGGAGGAAGAGGCGCTAATTTTATCGGACGGCGAGCAGTGTGGTTATAAGATTTCTGGAAAAAAGACTAAGAACTTAAATATCAAGGCCGACCACCCGGGGACTGTTAATGTCTCCTTTGCAATAAAAATGAGAACAAAGCTACCATTCAGATTTTACGAGACATTTTATCTAAATGTACAGTAAAGCATACAGTGAACTAAATATGACAAAAACTAACAAGGACATTTGACACAGGACTAAGACTAAATTTTAAAACACTACTTCCAACTCACCACCTACAAATTCTGCCTCCTCAGTTAACCTCCTTCCCCCCTCTCCCCTCCTCTTCCTTTTTTTAACCAATTACTCTCATCCAACCCTCTGTAAAGCGTTTGAGTACTTAGCAAAGTAAATAAATATAGTTTATTATCATTACTCCTTCTGTATGACAGCGTGATGCATGTGACGCTATTATTTTGTGCATGCGGGTCACTTTCAGGCCACAGTCAATACAAACCTGATCTCAGCAGTAAATCAAATTGATCATTAAGGCCTGCAGTGCGAACAGATCCATCAGTCGATCCGAGGTCAGCATGTGGATGAAAAAAATGGTTTAGGCCTTTCCTGTAATTTAAATATTTTAGTAGCGCGACACCTTATAACAGCTCAGATTTTTAAATTCTGAAGGTAAAAACTCGTTCGCAGAAATGTTGATGCTTCACCGTCACAACTCATCTGTGCACCGCTGTAATCTGCTTACATTTTGTCCACCGCTCAGCGCTACGTCACACGTTACGTTGCTCTGATTGGTTGTAGCTCTATCGAATTGGAAATTAACTAAGCAGTTTCAGAATAATACGTATTCATGAATTGGTACGGCTACTTGAGATGTCTCAGACTGTGACAATCGCCACCTGAAGAGCTTGCGTGGCTGCAAAACCTCAAAACATCTGAGCACACAGCCCTTAATGTAAACCCTCTGAAGCTGCACAGATCAATATTTTATATTAATAACAGATCAGGTGACTCTGTGTGAGGCTGCTCGTGCTGACGAACCCACTGAAAATCCTTACTAATTCTTCTCCTCAGCGTTTTAGCCTCTTTTAGCTGATTTACAGGACGAAGCAGGACAAAAGTGAAGCGACTTTTAGCTTCCTGTTCTGAGGCAGTCTGGCTCCATAACAGTCTGAATCACAGCGTACACCAGCGTTAATGACCCCAAACAAATCATGCCGCAGTCTGTGTGAACCGAACCCAGCAGGTTGGGTGTGAAAGTTTTAAAGCTCTAACATCTCCACGGTTTGCTGCCTGAATGTAGCTTCATCTCATCTTATCAGCTGATGGTGTTTCCCGTGGAAAACCCCCTTTTCTTCAAAGTTAACTACAGCCAGGGTAAACTGGAGGAGAACCAGGCGGAGTCCACACCCTCTGCTGGAGCCCCACCTTTTCCTCTGAGGCTGCAGACGTGGCTCCTGCTGCAGATCAAAATTTAACTTTTTATTCTTCTGAGTCCAGTTTTATCAGAGTTTCTGGAATAATTTGAAATTACACACTTTGAGAAGCACCATTAATGCACCATGCTCACACTGCAGCTGTATTCTGGTCCCAACATGTCCTCATACATAAGAGACAGGAGGACTGGACCTTCAGTGCGTTCTGTAAATCATCAGTTTGGTCAGATTAAGGCAACAGGTTTAGAAAAAGATGGTGGTTTGGGTTAAAATAAATGCATTACCTAAGTCACGTGACCAGGATCTGAACTCTTACCTGAAACATATGCACTAAACGAGGGAATAACATTCAGCTCATTGAGGCATCGTGTCATTTAAATTACGTTTTCATTCAATCTTAAATATATTTACACAACATTACCCACGTCTTTCAGTAAGAACGTCCCTCCACCTTACTGAACACCCACGTATGTTAACTGAAGATGTATTTGGTAAATTTTATCATCACTGTAAATGTCAGTCATGATTAGGAGGAAGCAGGTTGGTTATTCCGATATTCCCTGAACTGACTCGTGTGTTGCTTGTTTGTGACGGAGGCGCCGATCACCACAATACACTGACCTGCATTTTCCAGACGATTTCACATTTGGCAGGTGCTAATTTCAGCCCCTACGATAGTTTAAATTAAAACATGTCACCTTTGACTTTCTGTCGCTCTTTATACTTCATCATCTGACTCCTTCTGCATCGACCTGTGCTGGCGAGGACAGGCTGTTATACTGCATGTTTTTTTAACGTAAATGATTTTTTTTCTTCTTTTTATTGTGTTTTTTAAAGGTTGTTGCCTCATTAGGGCGGGACGATAAGGCCAAAAATGATATCAGGATAAAAAGTTTAGCATCATTTTTTGGTTAATTGTGGTTTAAACTCGTCTTTATGGTCAGAACTCTTGAGGCCAAACAGTGGCTCACTTCACAAATCTGAGGTTGAACATTCAAAACAAATATGATAAAATCTTTGTCAACAAATATGAATTAGTAAAATTAAGCTTTCAGGCCTTTTTTCTCAACAAAATAAACATCTTTAAAAAATATTTGTGTGTGATGAATAAAATCAGACTATTTATTTAACAATTGTTATATTTTTATTTTAAAAAATGATATTGCGATAATGTTTTTTATTGTCCGGCACTTTGCCTCATGTGAAGCCTCTCTGTGTTTGAAGGTAGGTTACAAATAAAGCTTCCTCGTCTTTCCTTCACATGTAAACAAGGATTAATTACATGATATAAAATGTATGTTTAAATTTCTGTCAAACAATTCTCAGACTTAAATTAAACAGATAGATAATATCAAGCAAAAGATCTTTTTATTGCATCTGAAGCCCGTTTAAGTTTCTTTTCTCCCAAAGTCGTGGTGTGTGGGAGGAGCCTGTTTGTTGGTTTAGGCCAAAACAGACACTGTGATTGATTTCTGCAGATGTGAACATACAGTATTCTGTTGTGGAAAGATATTTGGTTTGGCCACCGAGGCAGCAGCAGCAGGAGGAGGAGATTCTCCAGAAAGTATGTGAACATGTGTTTTTTAACATTTAACAGCACATAACATTTTATATGGAAGCCCGGAGAGGCAGGTAAAAAAACAAAACATTCTGGTGATCCATTCTCTAAGTCTGATCTAAATAGTTTAATCTCCCGTGTTTATGACCATTCATTATTATTATCATTTTTAATCAGAGAAACAGGTGGGATAAATATGAATTCAAGAGCTTTTCTTTTTTGTGCGCATGAAGTTTTGATCTAAAAGCACAAAGATTTCATTTAAAAGCATGAATTAGTTGTTTTAATCTGCTGGGCTCTGAAGAAGTCCCGTTAACAGAACGGCCAGCTGCTTGAGCTCTGAATCACTTCTGCTGCAGTCATAACAAGCCAAGTATTCTTCTGTGTAACTGAGGCTGGAGGATTACATCATTCTGAATCATCCAGGATTCACAGCGCGGACATCCAGTCCATCCCCCGGCTCTGAGCGGCCCAGCAGCCATTGTTCTACATTTCATGCCAATAAAAGAAGCTGGATCGCTGTCTTTATCGAGTGAGGGCGGAGATATTTAAAAAGAAAGTTAATAAAATGTTATTATGACGAACTGCTCTTCCAATCAGTCGAATAATTTCAAAGGTTAGAATCCAGCCCACAGCAGTTAACTGCCAATATTCTCGGTAACCAACACCGCCACCAGGATAATGGGTCTCCCACACCCAGCCTGGTACAACCACCCAATCACCTTCTTCCACACACTCACTCCCACCTCGCCACATACGGACGCTCGGTCGAGACCCCAAGGCGTACCTTTAGTGCAGTGTTTCCCAAACTTAGGGTCGGGACCCAAAATGGGTCGCAGACCCGTTTTATTGGGTCGCCAATTGGCAGAG